>JAILXH010064675.1:6454-38961 GCA_023558415.1 Piaractus mesopotamicus | reverse complement strand
GGTACCACGTCAAGCATTACAAGTTAATTCATTCAAGTTTCTATTAGTGAACTGTCTTTCCTGTTTCAATGTTTCTGGTGCTAATTGCTTCCCCTTGTGCAGAAACTTCAAACTGCTGAAAGTGTGCGAGTGAGTGAGTGAGTTCCAGTGCTACCTCCACATAATTAACATAATTAACAAATAGCGGTATTTTCTAGGAGTTGTTGAGGACAAGCTGTATGGAAAACAGACAGTATGTTGTACTCTGAGAGACCCACAACAGAGACAGTGGGAAATTATCTCTACTGTAGTCTAATAGCTTATCAATAATTCTTGGTTTTAATAGTAGAAGAGAATAGAAAATTACATAAACATGTTGTTTAATATTATTCTTCGGTATAGACTTAGATTGGACGGGGAGATCCCTTTAATATTTGGAGGGGGATGAATTGTCCCCCTTAATAATACACTCCCGACACATCCAGGCTATGCTTTTTAGCAGTGTGTTGTGCTTGTTTTTTAAAGTTTTAAAATGTTATAAATAGTACTGTTTTTAAACATGTGTAACTTTGGTTTAAATCCATATTTTCCATTATGCCATTATGCTCCTGTGCACACAGACTCATGGGAAATGCAGTCCAAATACTGTCAAGATCCTTAATGTTTCTTTACTGTAGCAGACTGAGCCAGCTCCACTTTTTTTAATGTTCAAGACTGTCAGGGTTATTTTAAAGGAAGGTAACTTAAGCAGGTTAACATAGAAAACATTAAGCATAGAGAAAAAAAAAGTGTCTGCATCTAAAGGTGTGCTTCTGTGTCTGCGTGACACTTATACACTTGTCTGCGTATATCTAACTAGGGTTGCCAGGTGTCTGGTTTTGGACTGCACCCTCAAGCTTTGAGCTCCATTGTTCAGGGCCCGGCTGGTCCTGACGACTGGACCCAACATTAACCCTCTGGGGTCTGAGAGTATTTTCTCAATTTTTGTATATCTTCTCAAATTCGCCTTTATTGGCAGTTGCATATAGCACGATACCCATGTTTCACATCAAAACGCTCTGTTACCTTTGTTGCTACTTTTCAAAACCGCTGCAGCGAATTCAGCAGAATGAAGGGAGAAGAATGAAGGGTTTCTGACATGACAGGTCAGTCCTTAGTGATTTTCTGAGTGTCCGTTGGTCAGTTTCACACAAAATGTAGACAGACACACAAATCCACCTATTACACATGGTGAGAGGAAGACGATGTGTTTCTCAACCCCCTTTCAGAACCTTATAATTCTGGATGTGAGTCATGCATGATTTCGAGATAAGATGGAATTGAAAGGGTGTTTCTACAGATTCAGGAAATGTTTGAACTTTATTTCTGTGCTGTTTGATCACAAAGATAGAGAAACATATATAGATACATCAAATTTGATGCGTGGGCAAGTTCCTGACCCCCAGAGAGTTAACAGGTCTAATTGAATAGTAGACAAAGTGCAGTTCTAGCCTCATCGTTGGCACTTCTCTCTCTCAACCCTCTGTTGATTACAAAAAATCTGAGAAAAAGAAGCTTGATATTACAACGTTTTGAGCATCAAAGGCAAAGTGTGAGCATAGCCTCAAGCCCCCCCAAGCCCTTTTAGCAAACTTACTCACACACATTCTATAAGCTCTTAAATGTAGGCCTTCACCTTCTCACTCTCATAAACAACATAACAGATTAGTCTCATAGTAGTTTACCAAATAATTCATAGTGGTTACTGAACAGTACATTTTAAGAGAATAACTAAATAAGCCTACAGTTCATGGGGTTACAGACTATCCAAAAGGTTGACAGATTCCTCAGTAAACCAGAAGTGGTACTTCTATGGCGTCACTCTAAAGAACCCTTTCTGGTGCTGTTATTTTTAAGAGTGCATAAAAAGTAGCACCATGGCAATATTACAAACCCTCTAGTGATTCTCAATATTCCCTTCAATAATCTCTGTAATATGAGAAAGCAGACCCTTTAATTACTCTTTATGAGAGTATCAATAATTCAGAGGGTCTTCTATAGAAATGCGCAAATGAGGATATACATTGTGACAGAACTGTTTAGCCAACTATCCCATCTTTCACATACGAAAATGCAGAACAAGCCCTCTCTAATTTTACTATCATTGACTCTACAAAGAGATTTATATAGATTTCAGAATCCTTGGATCAGCAAAAGCAGGAAACCAACAAGAGCCATTCTGTTCTTTTGTGTGAACAGATTTAAAGAGAAGCCTGTATGTTCAAAGAACGACACTAATCAAGGTTTTGTGGCAGGACTATGATGAGCAGTGGCCAGTAGGGCAGCTGCACAGTGATGAAGCTGCTTAAGCCTGATAGCACAACCACCCAGACCAGCTGCCAATGTAGAACACCAGCTCCAAAGGCCACTGGCATGCCAAGCACCCTTCACTATAACAAAAACATCATAGACGGCATAGCTGCAGATCTTGCATTTAAACATTTAAAGAGATAGTTGAGGGAAAAATCTTACACAATGAAAACTTCCAAATATAACTGATCAGCTAGGAGATGTTTAGTTTAAACACATAAGGATACTCATTGTTAAATCAGTGACACAACTGTCTATACTGCAAAAATCATATTTTGGCAGGTGATGTGTAATATTTGTAATATTGAGATTGCTGTAAGAATATCATAACATTAACTTATTTCCAGACATTTTCTACTTAAGTTATTTTATTGAGTGAAATTTTCTCATCATATTGCCAGATATTTTTTTCCACATAAGAAATATGCTTAAAAACCTAAATTATCTGCAAATATAGTGAAATGATTTGGTACAGAGTAATGTAGAAGAGATTACTTTTTCCTGGAATTATCCCAACATTGGAGCTATTCTATACTAACATTCTCTAATGCTGCCTAATGCAAAAACTGCTACATAGCAAATGACAGCTATTAGGTTATTTAACATCAACACATACAGAGTAGCTCATTTGTTTTTTCATGGGGCCCTTGGCTCATGGGGTCCTAGGGGGTTGCCTACCTTTGTCTAGTGCAAAGACTGCCCCTTTATGAAATTTGTTTCTTAAGTTTTGCACTGGAGCTACAGGTCTGATCCCTGTTAAAATGGATAAAAGGACACAGCTAACAGTGGTAGCAGCCATGTTTTAGCCATCTTGTTATAGATAAAAGTATGTCATACAGTGTCAGAAACTACATAAGAAAGCTCAATTCAGTTTAAGGAAAGTGCAGTGAGGAATCTTCACTGCCATGGGAACCCTGATTCACAACTAAACGGACCAAGACCCCCTGAGGAAGACGGTCTGCTTCAAAACAAATCCTGGTGCAGTTTGTTTGAAGTATGAATGTAATACGAACAAAAGACGTCTAAATGGACCAAATACTAAATGAACCATGGTTTCCTATCTTCTTGTCTGCTTTGGTACAAGGAAAAGATGATTTTCTGACAAGCACATGTGTGTTTTATCTCTTTATGAGCTCTGACTTGATAACTGTAAAAAGAATATGTTCAGTTTTAAACTTAAATTAAAGATATTTCAAATTATTAGATAAACACCCATATGACCATACACACCACTCACATTATGTATAAGTTTTTAGTGTTTTATAAAAGCAATAAGCCACTCGAGGCCCTGACTTACAGTGATTTCACCCTGCTTCATATGTAATGTGCAACTTTTTCAGGCTTTTTGCTATCAAATATCACAATACCAATAAAGCAAGACATACATAAAACACACAAGCTCAGTTAGACCAGAGTAAAATGTGGTTAAGAAAGTTTATCACCAAATATATATTTTATTCTTTTGGTTCAATGTAAAATATGCCAGTATGAATGCAAAGTGAACTGAACTAAACTAAAATGCAACAACCCATCATTTTGTGCTTTGGTCTTGACCAAGAGAACTAATGTTAAAGCATCCTAAAGAATGTATTGACTGATTGACTATATGTAAGGTATGGGAGAAAATTGTGTAAATTATTTTTTGATTGTTCGGTTTGAGGCTGATGATTTAGGCATGCAGTTTGGCAAGTTTACTTCTTATAACAAAATAACAAAAAAGCATCAACTGGACCAACATGAAATTGATGTGCTGCTTGTCAGGATGTCTCCTTGCCTGTATCCAGCCCTCTCCATCTATCTGCCTATCCAGACGCTCCAGCATTGCGCACCAGATTGCTTGGCCCCCTCTCTCTGCCACACATCAGTACCCAGCCTGCTGCCTGCTCCCTGAAGGATGGGCCAACACCTGCTGTTGGCAGGCACTACCTCGCTGTCCCCACCTCCCCCCGCACTGTTTCACTGAGCCCTAGTGCTGCGGGGCGAGACACCACGGGGGTGGAATTGGGGTGGAGGGGGTACAGTTGACCCCCCCATCACTACTTCAGGACCCCTATATGCTCCATTCAGATGAACTGGCTCAAGGTTCTTCCTCTTCATTGCCTGAAGCCCCCGGTGCTCCTTCCATATGGTTGCTGCGCTCCCCCTCTTTTTTTGTTTCTTTTTTTTTTGTCTCTTTTTTGGTCATGGTGGAATTACTGGCTGGCTGACCTGACCTGCATTCACTTGAGAGGAAGAGGTGAAACCAACCAGAAAAAAAAGAAAGAATCAATATGGCATGTGATGAACACTCACTCGTGCGCAGGAGTCAATGAGCCCTCACCTTCATTGACTAATGGGTCATATTATGGTGTAATAAGGCGCCCTTATGAGCTAAAATCTACACACAATGATCAGAGTTCATCCTGGCTAGCTGCACGTCACTACATCAAACAATAATTAGGCCTTTTTTTTTAACATATGCATATTTTACACCCTGAAACTAAGTACACGTGGACAGAGAACACCAAACCTTTATTAATCAAAGCCAGTCTGTATGAGTCGCCTCCAGAGAGGAATCTTCTCATTTATGAAGATCATTACTATTTCTTTAATTATTCATTTTCATACTTCTTCCTCTGATTTAATTCAAATGCAAGATTGAGAGCTATTATTGTGCTCTAAAAACGTTTAGGGTGGGATATTGCGTATGGATGTAACAACATATATTTTATCACACTGTTTCACATAATATTGTATTGTGTTGTATCTTTGTATTGTTACTAGCATGTTAACTAGTTGCTAGTGTGCCAACATATTAGCTTGTGGCAAGAGCATTAGATTGGGAAACTATAATGCATAATATTCTACTTTTTCCAGTGTTGAATGCTGTAATGAACTGAACATGGAAACAGTAACACATTAATGTAAAGCACTTTGTAACCAACCACAGTTTTTTTTACAGTGTGTTATGACCACCTTGGTGATTTGCTCAATCAAGATCTTCATGAAATCCAAGAAAAGCATTATTATTTTAAATATTATGTGGTCAAAATAATGAAGGACAATAACATTGCAATCACAACATATAACAATCTAATCTAAATTCTAGTATTTTATTCATGCTGTCAAGGCTTTTTATACAGACAGAAGAGTTAATGTCCAGTACTGGTGTGTTATGGATAGTTTAACCTCAGGAAACTCTGCTCTCAGTTCAGGCTAAATTTAAATGTATGGCCAAATACAGAGTTTAACTAGGCTCAGCATGCAGTTCACAGCTCACCATATGAAGCACGCTCTAGTCTAATATAAGGTTCATGTAAGCATTAATTTCCATGTCCCACATAATTGCTAGAAAGTCATTTGCATTTTGCTCATGTCCATTCCTGAGGCTATACCTTAGAAAGGCCACTGAGCTCTCGCTAAGAGCACCTACTGGCTTATGCTAATTTTGGGTCTGAAATTTTGATGCGCAGTATGAGACAGTCCTTTGGCTATATTTTGTGCACACATTTAGGTTAAAGAGCAAGAGGAAGATGGAAACAGAGTGTGACCAAATAAGGCTGATTCTGGACATGATATTTAAGCTCTGGATAGCAGAAACTAGAGCACTGGACTGGGCTAAAGGATATTGACCTGACCACTACTCTCTCCCTCACTGACTTTGATTTTCACACACTGTTATGACTCAAACAAAAACCACACATAACAGCATAGTGTCTCAGAATAAATGCTGTTCAACCAGCAGCATAACTAAAATCTTTTGGGCCTTATTGTAGGTCTGTTTATTTAATTTTCAGTCATATGACCATTACCAATTTTTACAAGTACAAGTTAACTAATTTGTCAAAAAAGCAGAAAACAGAAAATTACGCGAAGCCTCAACCAATAAATATAATATCAAATTGAATGACTTGAAAACTCTAAGGTTCAGTCTTAGAAGCTGGTTGTGTTTTCTGCTTCTCAGGATCCAAGTACTCTCAAACAAATTCAGTGATGTTGAGGTCTGGATGATGTTGGTGGTCAGTCCATTGTTCTGAGAACTGAACCAGCTGCTTTGTTTGATTTGCAAGGCTTCTTCTTTTTTTATCTGTGTCCGTTTCTCAGTAAGAGCTTCTTGACAGCTACACATCCTTTCAGACCCATAATGTTGAGTTGTTTGAAAACACCTGTGAATTTTTTCGGATCTGAAGCAGCTTGATTCTCTCCTCTCTCCCCTCTGATGGGGATAGTTTTGGTGGTCAACCAGGTCTTGCATGTTTGTTAGGAGACCCATTTCCACTAAATACTAGAATCATTTTGGCAGCTCCCATTTTTTTTATTATCTAATAAAATTATTCTTAGAAATACCTGTTGATAAATGGGTAAGTTGTACTTCATAAGTTTTGGGATGAGTCATGGTTATAAAACTGCATTGATAGTGACATGGCTGGATCTGCTATGTGGAAACCTAGACTACTGCCTAGGAGCACTCAGTGTCCAGGGGCACACATAGGTTGCACAGTAAAAAAAAACCTGCACCATAAAACTTTCTGCCTGCTTGTAAAACACAGACAAAATAAATGTTCGTTTTGACATCTTATTCAACATGCACTGTGACGTTTGCGATCTTCATGAGTGTGGTGATGCCTTATGATGTTGATCAGCAATCCTGTTTGCAGACTTCGTGAGGAGGGGGCGCCATAACCAATGCACAGAGGATCCTAATCTGGCCTTAAGTTGCGATATAAGGGGTACAAATAACCATGTTAGATGGCACAATGCAATTGCCCCACCTGCACTGCCGGTAGTTACGCTCTAAATTTCTATGTTCTACATTGAATTTTATACACCCTAAACTAATGAAAATGTTTTTGGAATCATAAGAGTTGAAAGGGGGTGAGTATGATTGGTGTTGTCAAATCTAAACGAGAACAGGTAAAACAGTTTTTTTTTGTCTTTAGTTAATAGAGTTAACTCCACTCACTTGACAGGCCTATTTAATCATCTCATTTAACCACTTATTACCCAGCATCTGTCTGAACACACCCAGGAACAGCAGGAACAGTAGTGCCAGTGCTGAGCTTTCTCATAACACTACTGCTCATTCACATCAGCTGCACACACGTGGGCTAAAATAAGTCTCATCCTCCTGTTATTCCATTCAGGAGCCTTCTTTGCAAAACACTTCATACTATAAAGACAAAAATCAACATAATGAGGTTGCATAATGGAGTGTTTAAGGAGGACAAGCTTGGGGTAATTACGCTCATTAAGAGCAGTAACTAATGAGGGCGTTCCTCATGAGCCACTGCCACAGTCCCCTGCTTCAGCAATCATCATTAATCTTTTGTAATCACCCATGTCTCCTCTATGGGGACAGCCACACGCATCCTAGCAGATCCACTCACTAGCATTCATCCTTTACAGTGATCAGTGGTTCTGGAACCAAGCAACAATCAATTATAACTGGAGTGACAATGATGAAAAGAATGGAGTATGTGTAAAAATACATAGTCACGTAAAGGTCTTTTCCAATTATAATGCTTTGCGCAAAGTCTTGTTCAAACAATTAGCTATTCATTGTTTTTAATGTTTAGCTGTTTTACTGCAGGGCACTTCAGGGCGTTGGCTAGTGCTCCAAAATGCCCCTCAGTGGCTATGTTCCAGCTCCCATTCAGCCCCTCTGTTTTAACACGGTGTACTGCATATAAATGACACCCTAGAGTCAACACTGCATTATGTAATAATGCAAAACATTCTATGCTGAGTCGGGTGATACTGTGATGATTAAAGTACTCACTGACTCAATTAATGGTGCACAATTAATGGTGGAAGCCTGAAAATGTCTGTCTCAGGGGACTTAATAATAGTGGGGCTAACAATATGAAACAACTTTGATTGCCTTTGATTTGGCTACTACAATCAACACCCTGCATGTTAGCATTGAGCTAATGCTGGTAGACATTAACATATTTGGGTGTTCTAGATTAAACATGGTCATGCAAGGCTTGTAACATACCTGAACATATATTTTATCTTGTAATATGTTGTACAGCAACCCTTTCAGTAAAGAGAGTCTCAGTTCAGAACAAGCGACTAAAGCATGGGTAGACGACAGCTGGTATTGGCAGTATGGATTCTACAGTCCTAATTATAGTCATAGTTAACTGAAATGTATAAGACCTTCAGTCCGACTCCTTAAGTCCTAATCAATGGGAGAACTAGACTGGCTGTATCTATATTCCACAGGGAATATATCCTGATTGGACAATTGTTCTCTGCAATGCAGCATTTTACATCAAACCACGCTGAATGACTGTATACATTTTTGCAATTTAAGTATCCAGAAAAACCTGTGTAAATTTCCTTTGGTACATTCTGTCTGGTCCTGGAGTGTGACTGTGTCTATGAACATTTAAAGTGAAGGTGTTCCCTCATTCCAATTTTGTTCAACCTCTTAAATCCCAGGCTTATTACATGCTAAGGCTTATTATCCAGCAACTGCAGGGACTTCAATGCAAAATGGCTGAGCTTTTCTTAGGTTATAGAAGAGTGTAAACTTTGTCCATATAAGGGGTTAATCAGCCAAGCCATGTTTGGTGTCTGAGTTTTGGAATGGAGGCTGATATTTATAAAAACGGACAAAGTATGCTGCTCTGCTAAAAACAGTAGTTGCAGTTTTCTTGAAGACTAAGTTTTGTCAGAAACCACATTTGCAAGTTTATTTGGGATGACTTAATAGGTCAGCGCAGTTTGAGGCAGGTATGTGGGGGGTTTATTTAGTTTGCACACACGGTGCTAATTGTGTATATTAGCTTCCAGTAGCTACATTAGCCCCGTATTTTTAGTGTAAAACTAAAGTAGCAAAGTTCAAACACCAAACCTATTGTATTCAACTACACTTGAGGCAAAATTGGGAAAATTTATTTTTTTGCCAAAGTATTGCGTTAACCTTGAGGTGATAAGGAAGATCATATTACAGACTGTGGGTCTTCATTAAGCTCTGACCTCTGTATCCGCCTCCTTCTCCAGCAGCCACCACTATCTGAAGGCTTGAGGCCTGCAGGGAACCAAGCCAGGCTCTGGGGCAGCTCCAGTCCACCAGTGACGAGCCAAGAGCCCTTTCAGACCACTGACTGTACACTCCTCCTACTCTGTGTCGATTTTTCACAATTTCATTGTTTGGTCCCCGTGCTCTGCGTAGAGTCATTACCGCTGTAACAGAGACCTTGAGGAAACATACAGATGAGGAATTAATGCAAGGGAGACTAAAAGTGACACATGCTGGGGGGGCTGCTGGATGAGCTAGTCTTTTCTGTTCACAGTGCATGTGTCTTACTGAGGATAGAGGTGGGGATTTGAGAAGCAATTTAGGGCAAACACGTTGTCCTGTGGGTTTAGAGGAGTACAAGGTGCTTTTTCAGAACAGTGGCAATATCACAACACGCAGACGGTTCTTTAATGCTGTCTCAGGGGGGGAGCGGGCTACACCAGGCCAGTGTGACTGCCAGACTGCTCTGCTTGTCTGTTAATCTGCGCTTACTGGGACAGGGAGCGTGTGGACAGTGCTGCCAAGCACGGGGCGTGCTGCAGATGGCAACGCTTGCATATTCTTTCTCTTCTGGCTTTTACTCTTGCTCTCACCCGCAGTTATTCATATGCATGAATGTGCCATGAATGCAATCATCACTGCTTTTTTTATTTTTTCTTCTTCTCCTGTATTCCTCAATGTGGTTTTAAAATACTGTTTTTTTGGATAAATTAAAAGTATAAGGGCTAAGAAAGCTAGCTCTTTATTTAATTTATTTACATGCTATTTTAGCATAATTGACGAGTTAAGACAGTTTTACCTTTAAATCTCACGTAATCTGGCTATAGACGAGTGCTGTAAGTAATCTGAAATGTTTGTTGACTTTCTAAATTTATGGGCACAAACGTATAGTGCCTGAAGGAGGATAGAGACGTTAGAACCAGAAGAGAGCATGCCCATGGCAGGCTAACACAAAGAGCCTGCTGATGCTCACATGCTCGCACTGGGCTTATGCTACAGCCCTAAGATGGACATCTGCTAGGTTTTGTTGAACATATGTTTCCACTGTGCTCTGTTTCCAAAATGAAAAATGTAATGTCTGTCCAATTAAATGCATGAAAAAACCCCAAACACTCTTCAGCTCGCACAAAAGAGAAGGGGTTATTATGATTTAAAAACGAGCCTGTCATTAGGAGTTTGGCAGAAAATAGGCCTACTTTTAAAAGCCTAAACTGCCAAAGTGATGTCATTAAAGCATTTCATTTCAACTGACCAAAAAAAAAAAAATTTATTTTAGTGACCTTTAAATATTTGTTGAACATAATTCCCACAGTGTCCTTGGTTTAAAAAAATTCGAAATGGAGCATGACTGACTTTTAAATTAAGAAATGTTCTGATTATATTTTGTAACCAGTTGTACACGACTGCAGTATCAGTGATAGCTGCCTGCTCTGGCTATGTCTGGCCACTGTCATTAGTGCAGTTAGCACATGGATGTGATTAACAGTGGCAGAAAGCATGAGAGCGCTGAGCCTTACTGTAAGCTGATTAAATTAATTATGTTAAACAGCAACAAATAAAGATGGTCGCAGACGCATTGTTCTTTACGGTCAGAACTTGAGCTGTACAAACCTCAAAATTAGTGCAGAACCCTGAAAGTTCAGAATAAAAAAAAGACTTTTAGCACCTTTTGTCGAGTTTTGTTGTTTTAAAGGGCCCATAACATGGAAAACTCAAATTTTTTGGAGCACATTTTATGTATATCCACCTACTCGGCCTTAACAAGTTTAGCTCCATCCATTTACGCTGAAGTTATGAGTAGTGTTTCAGCCCAGACCGCTTTATTTGCTGCTGTATCACTGTGATGGGACTAATAAAAGATTATCTTATACTATCTTATCATTTTCTTTACTCATTACATCATTTTTAAGTGTGTAGATGTTGTTCTAAATGTTTCTGATACAGATTCCAATACCGATACCTTAAATTCAAAATAGATTCTTGAACGATCAATTCCTTCTTTTAAATGACAAAGCAAAAGTGTGTGTAGCTTAAACTAGACCTGAGTGTGAGGTGCTGGAAGTGAGTATATTTCCTGACAAAAACAAATTGCACACTAATCTAGAATCACCGACCTTAATAACACACCAATCGCCAGTCTAGGTTTTGAAACAAGGGGGCTTATGGCCTCAACGTTCGACTTTTTACAAGGCTGAAGTCCACTTCTTATTCGCCAGCTTCTTGTATGAATTTTCTTGTTCCACCTTAAATGGTATAGCAGGCACAGGAAAATTGGAACAAGAGGCTGACTTTAGCTTTATGATTTATTAGTGTTTGACAGTTTCTTGTTGCAGATTAAATGTATCAGGAAACCAGCTGAGTGCTTATGAATGCAAAGAAGTCCATTTGTCTTCAAATAATCCACGTTTGTTTTAAATCTTTCTCTCTGACTTTTCATTAGCTACTAGCTAGGCAAGAATGTTGTCTGTGTTGCTATGGTGACCAGCAGTCTGCGTGCTAACCTTCAGGGTTAAAGGATGAATTAGCAGTTATACATTTACTCCTGCGTTTAAAACCATTTATTGTTAAAACGGTATTAGAACGATCAGCAGAGCTTTATTTTACTGGAAAGGAGGATTCTTTTATTTTTACCTAAAAATCTGTGGAGCTGCAACAGGGCAGTAAAAGAGCCACATGTTGCCGACCCCTGAACTAGAAAGTGTCTACAGGAGCATTTTAATTGTTCCTCAAAGAACTTCCTGAAGGCACTTTTAGGGGTTCCTCCGGTGCAACAATCTGAAGAACCCCTAAGCCCCTAAATCTTCCAGGAACTTTTTCTAGGGTGTACATGATGAGAAGCACTGGTAACATTGCTGATTAGCCTTTAGCTTCTTCTGTTTAACGACACTTGCAATAAATACAGAATTTAGAAGTTATTACAGTATCATTAAAATTCTGAGAATATTTCTCTAAAATAAAGACTAATTAACAATACAGAAAATAAAAAAGCACTATCAGATATTTTACTGAACTTGTATATGTAAATGTTTTCTTTTCTTTAAGCATGACTCTTTGGCTTTGTGCTGTAATAGATCATCCTCGTCTGTTGTCCTTTGTGTCCCTGTTCTGCTCCTCATTTTTTCTCACACACTATCATTTTTCTTACTGTACTTTGGTAAGCAAGCAACCCCTGAGCCAAAATGTCACCACCTTGATCACTAATATTGAGTGTCTTCAGCTGCAGTGATTCATTGATCTCCTCACCGTAGTCTAATTCTGGGCTAATTCATCTAGAGAAGGAAAAAACAGAAGGATTTAAGGTGCCCTTGATGCATGATCTTATTAAATCGAGGTTGACGTTCTTAATCTTCGCAATTCTAATCTTTCATTCTCTTTCTCTTGTCATTCCACACACAGTTATTTTCACAGCAGTGTGTTAAAGTTATTTTGCTGATTTTTTTTTTGCAGCATACAGGTGACAAACACTATGAAGTAATGCTAAATACTATGTGTTTTATTTTTTTCATGTGAATTGTTTGAATAGCATCAAACATAATGTAGAGCCGGTGACAAGTGGTAGTTACGTTGGTGACGTGAAGTGGGCGGAGTCCGCGATGCAACAAACTTTAACTTTATGCAAATTAGGAGTGGCGAATAGACCAGAGCCGGTTTAAGAGGAGCATGTCTTCCAGGTTTCTCGAACGCTAGAGGGCGCTCCTAAGTGAGTCCATGCTGAATGGAGCATTTGAACAAAATTATTGTTTGTAAATGTTTTTTTTATAAAATATTTGTAATATAAAAGAATACATTCATTTCCTGAACGCAGAACAGCAAAAATATTTTAACACTACTGTTATGTTTTTAAACACTTTTGAACTTTTGAAGTAATAGGAGCTTAAAATGGTGCCTCATGTACATTCATGACGTCAGGAGCGCAAACAGCCAATGAGCTGCTCTGCCTGCCAACCAATCAGCACTCAGTAGCAGTAACGCTAGCATTCTGCTGCCCAAAACCCATTTGCTGTAGAAGCTAGGTAACATACAGGTAAGTTTTCTTTGCTTTTTTTTTAGTAAAATACTACTTTCTAAAATTAAAGGAAATTTCTGTGCAAGTGATTAGAAACTATTTTAACTTTTCGTTTTTAGTCATTTAGCACCTTTCACCCCCATTCATTGAGGACTCACTCGACCAGCGATTTGGTTGACAAGAGGCGAGAAGTTGCTGCTGGTGTGAACACAATGTAAAATGCAGCATTAACGTAAAGGGGAATTTTACAAAATGTCAACATAGTTAAATCTTTGAGATGTAACCAAAGTCTTTCGAAGTGGTTTAATGTATATGACGCATTACAGAGAAACTTGCCAGGTCAAATATCTTTACACCTGTCCTCTGAATTTTTATATGTACTGTTGATAATATTATTAATCTTATTGATTGAACCAGTGGAATTCCCCTTTAAACATGGCGCGGTTTCTGCAAAAAGCACACATGGATCCTTTCTATGCTCAAAATATTGCTGCAATTAAATAATCTTGAAATCTGGGGGTGGTACAAGCCACTCAGCACCCCTGCTACCCATGTCCCTGCTTTATTTATAGAAGGATGCAAGTCTTTAACTGCTACATAATTCACCAAATTGCCAAAGGTGGCCAGGTTAATAATGGTTTTATGAAGTTGCCTAGTGCTGAAAGCCATTAGAGTGACCTAAACACTCAATAATTTCAGATACCACTACTACTACACTGTTAGAAATAACGGTACTGTGCAGGTACATTTTTCATACATCAAAGGTACAACAGTGGTTTTAAGGCCAAATTGTGTGCCTTAAATTAGTTTTTTCTAGTGGAAAAGTACATATTTGTACATTTTTATCCCCTAATGTTTTAAAACAGAATAATAAAATAAAAAAAGCCTGGAGACGAGACGGAGTGTGTGGGGTCAATACAATGCAGAAAATATAATTTCAATAGATTATGGTACAATTATGTTCCCTGACTAAAGGTACTGCTATGTACCCTTGAGGGCACCACTACTTAAACCTCTGACTGTGAGGAATCTCTGACTGGGAGTCGATCCCAAAAAGAGTCGATTCTCCGAATAGAGGTATTTGTGAATCGGGAGCCGACTCCAGCATTTTGGATTCGACTCTCGATTCCCAAATCAGTCAATTCTTTTAAGCATCAACTCCCCATTATGTAGTTCGCTCAGTTCGTGTCGTCAACTTGATTCCACTGATCTAACAACACAAACTCCAGTACAATTTAGTAAAATGAATGTATAAATATTTGCAGACAAACACTGTTATACACGAACTGCAGGAAACATTTAACAAGAAACGCGTAAACCCATCTCTTTCAAGGATCAGAAAAAGCCAGTTCGTCATAAACCTGTGATACTAGTCTACTTGTGCGGCTGCGCAGTGGAGCTCGAATGCATTTCGCCGTCTTTTTCGCGCCAGTTTTTAAAAGTCAACGTCTGACTAACGGTCCTCATTTAAATTAAGAGACAGCCGAAGGTTTTATTAACCAGCTTGGAAACGCTGAGGTGAGTTAGAAACGTTTACGGCAGTTTACATACATGCTGGTGGGATTTTTAAATAATTGTATCACAGTAACGTTAAATACCCCATAATTATAAGAAGAATAGCAAAATATTGGTAACTTATCACTGACTCACTGAAACCTGTTGCGAATTTAGAAAAGCGTCTGTCCTCTCCGGTTCCAGTTCTTGCGAGCTGTTTTTTAAAAAAGTAAAATCTCTTGTTAACGTTATAGGATTACTGAACTATGTCTACAGGAGATTTACTACACAGCCATAACCTGCCTTTGTAGCATATGCTGACCAAACCGCTAAAAAAAAACTAAGTTCGAGCGTCTAGCCACATAAATATTCCTCAAACTTTGCTAGCTAGCTGGGGTAACGTTAAGGTTAATGGCTGCTGGCGTCCGTTAACCTACGTTAACTAGGGTTAGCTAGCTTCTGGGAAATGTTTTGCCAAGCCTGATAATTTAATGTGCCTAGTTCTCTAGCTAAAGTTCTTTGAAATTTATGTTTGTATTGATTGCCTGGGAGCCAAATAATCTGCTGTAGGGCTGGGCAATATGACAATTTATATCTTTATTGTGATAAATTAACGTTATGTCACAATATGATACCGTATGCTTTTCTGAACATATTGTATATATCGTCTGTATTTGTAGACCACTGACCAACTGCATGTTTCATTGTAAAGAAAGCAAAAGGAATCTCGTTTAACTGGATTTAGTCCAGCACAGAATGCCAAAAATTTAATAAACAATATTGTATTCACGGTTGTTAGTATTTTTCAAAATGTAGCAATACTGGTTCTTGTTCCTTAGTTTTAACTGGTCAAATGTTTGATAAAAGAAATATAAGTTTTTGCCATATCACTCACCTCTAATCTACAGACAAGTGAGGTGCATGTTTTTCGATGAAAATTGTGTGGAATGGGAGACACACTGAAACTGCTCTCACGTTTCAGTGCCATCTCAGAAGAAAAATGTTCTTTATGATTTTTTTTTTGTGAATTGTGTAGTTAGTTGCTCAGTTTGAACCAGGCTAATAGCATAAGAGCCAGCGAATCTGTTTTTATACTTTAGTCTGACAACTAGTTTATATGACAAATGTGAGATGTAGAGTTTCATTTGTAATGGCAATGAAGTTCGTTATCATATTTTTAAAAAAATAATTGTTATTGGCCACGCAACAATTATCTCACCAACGTAAAGATGGTTAACCAGGGTGGGAACAACACTTTAAAGCATGGAATATCTGTAGTTCTGCTTGTGATGTTTATTGTCCTTATAGACCACAATATAATATATCACTGTGTTTTTGATAAACTGTTCAAAAATGGGTCATAACAATTTAGTCACTTTTGGCTTTGTCTTTCAGGGACAGGTTCACAATATAGGTATGCCTCAAAATGGAAGAATTATTGAACAAAGTGCTGGTTCACCTAGTGATTTGCAAGAGAGTGAGTATTATTAGCAGTAAAATGCATTAAATAAGGTACTCTGTTTTTCACAACCAATAGACAGAACTTGAAAGAAAGGGATATTATAGGCTATCTAATGGATATAAAGTAGTATCCATGTTCAGCTATATCACAAATCTCAAAAATAGTTTACATTTGTTGAGGGGTTGTTTTCGTTTTATTTGTTTTATAGATGAAACTATAATCATAGTTAAGATATAACAACTACGCAGCTATATTAATCTCATTCTTGCCCTTTTGTTTCAGGAGAATGTCTTTCATTGGGTCTTTGTTTTCTTACAAAGAATACTCTGCTATACGCTGATAAATGCAATGTTGGCTTTTTGGACTGGAGATTAATCTCCTGTGTTATTCTTCAATGTTATATGAGACATCATGGGTGTGTCTCATTACACTACACTGTAAGTGGTTGTAATATTCAAATAAGTAAACCATTTGACATGTGAATGGGCATAATGATCACTGTAAATAATAGTGGACCAATGGCACACCTCTCACTATTACATCTTCAAGCAAACATTAGATCTTCAAACAAACACAACTTATATCCTCAAGCAAACACAGGTGTGTATACAACAACTGTGTCTATTGTAAATGAGCACATGAATATAATTTTGGTGGACAATGCTTGAAGATAAGTAGCGAAGACAGTCATTTGTATGTGACATATTCACAAAATGCCCTCTTGTATTCATGGTTATGGCTATCAAGTTCTCAATTCCAAGTGTCATGAAAAAGTGACATACTTCTTTTTTTTATGCATTACATGCAGCCAATCAGAATGAAACTTTTTAATTGCACTGTGAAGTTGTACTGAATCCAAATGTCATTAAAGAATCCTTGTTGGTTAGAATGTGTCAAGACTACTATTGCGCTGACACTGAGTGCATCTTCATCTGGAAAGATAAAAGTGCAATGGCGCTCTTTCCCAGCAGCCTTTCTACCTTTTTTTCTCACTAAGTAAAATGTGTTGTTACACGAAAGAAGTGAAAGAAGTGACGTATTGCATTAACTGGAATACAATTTGGACACCGTTTTCACACGAATAAAATATAGTACATCAAAACAGTTATTGCCAAATGTAAATAAACTAAAAAACAAAATTGTGCTGATGTAATTTATTAATGTGGTAATGCTGTGCACGTTTTAATCAAGTGAAATGAAAACATTACTTATTTTGGTCTATGAGCCATTTCGCAGGTTTAGGAACTTTCGGTCTTGCGTCATTGTTGGGAACATAGTTGGAAGTCAGCTTAATTACTTAGAAGGTGATTACAGTTTCGGAATGGGTACATTGTCAAAATAACCATGTTTCAAGAGCAATGAACAAATCTGATGCAGCTTTGTTATTAATATGGAATAATATGTTAAAGTACTTATATTATGCATAATCTTTATATGGATGACTGCCAGTGTTTTGAGCAGGGCTTGCTAGATTGAGCTGACCTGGTGGCTGTTTTGAATTTTTAAAAATATTTTATATTTAATTATACTTTGAATTAAATTCCTGATTGTCAGGCATCTTGTTGAATATTGAAAGTGTGAAGAGTGGCATCTTATGGGGCAGATGGGTGGGAAGAAGATGGAGAGAGTGGTGGGTTTAGATGGTGAAGGTCAAGAGAACAGTGTGTGGGATGCTGCTAGCTGACACAGGACATCACTTTGACAGATTTGGCCGGCACTCATTGCCATTCTCTCTGATTCACTCTGATGTGCCAAGATGGACATCAGTGCGGCGGGTGTGTCTCAGGCTAACAGCCCTACACACTACAAACTGCCTAGCTCCATAAATGGCAGAATGGCATCACATCTTATTTTGGTTGGAGATGTAGCGCTGTGGCATTTGGCGTACCTCGGCGACATTTGGCTGCCATTCCAAGTATATACAGGGCTTTTCTGAGGAAACAAGTGCCCCATTTTTCTTATTTGCTCACGCAAGAAAAAATCTCTCAAAAAGTTGTCTTTTTTTCCTGACTTAACCATCAACTTCGCCACTAGGAAAACTGATGAATGCATTCTAATGATCCATTAATATTCCTTTAAAGGTCCTTGGGTATAAATAACATTGAAGGACAGTAAAGGAGTGTCCTGAAACTCTCCCAGAGAAAGGTTATGTGCCAACAAGTCATTAATCTCTTGTGCCAGGGTAATTGTTTCAGCGTTTTATTTACATGTCAACATAATTAAGAAGTCTGTAACATTTTCAATCATAAAGTGTTGCAGTATAATCACGCTATGATATTTTGTCTTATACAGCTCTAGTGTTTTAGAATATTTATTAAAATCCAACAGGGACCACAGTAATAAATGCAATTTGATTGTATCCCCACCATACCGGTGCTGGTAAAAAAGAAAAGTACATTTTGGCATGTCTTGGCGAAGTGTATGCAGTGGAAGCAGATGGTGCTTATGGCCAGGACTCAAGCCTCTTCTTTTTACTCTCCTTCCTCTCTACCTTATCTCTGCCAGCCTCTTGGTGTAAGGCTGCTGCCTGCTGGCAGTTCCAGACAGGCTTCCTATTCAGTTTAGTTTCACATATAGCACATGCACAGTTATCTACTACAAGCATGCAGATCAGCTGTTATTAATGCCACCTAGCCCTTTACACATAATGGTATTTATCAGTTCTGATCAGGATTGCAATTTCTGAAAGATGTTTTCAAGATCTTTACTATGTTTGAACCACTTTATATTTCCAATTCATGAAATGTGTTTGTATTTGAATTTTATATCTTTACTGTGCCATTGAAAAGTATGATTTAATATTAGAAGGCGGATTTTTCAGTTGCATTACGGTCCCTATAGCATTAATCTGGATTTCAATGTTGTTTACTCCACACAGAATTTTTCAGTTTCTTGCTTAATTCAGAAAAAACGATTGGGTCGTTACTGAGTGGATTTTTCACTGGCTTCCTCTGGCAAATTGAAAGATTTTGGAACATGTTAACGAATATGACCACGTGGCATGTTTTTAATCGCAGGAGTGCACTTGCAGCAGGTCTTCATTACTTTCTTCACTCTGCATTTTCTTTAGCAAAACATTCTAGCCCCATCCTTGTACCTACATATGTGCAAATTACTCAAATATGGGAGAATGGTGTTGCCGTTCTCCCTGTTTATGGTATTGCAGTGTTTGCGACAGTATAATTGTTCTGCATGGCTCATTGGCCTTTTAGAATCTCAATGGACAGTTTAGGGTTTCCTGCTCCTGAACTTCAAAGGCATTGTTTAAGTATCATTCATACCTCATGTGTGATATAGACATTGAGAAGAATGCAGACGATGAAGCCATATTTATTTTGCTACCCACAGTTCCCTTTACAGTTTAATAATCTGTAACAAATGGCATCTGCCCACAATCAGTGAGGAAAAAGGCATGGAAATAAACACTTTTATTTGCAGAGGAGGTTCCTGGTGCTATACTTTTCGGCAAGAGCTTTTGTGCCTTTTTCAGCTGTCTAAGTCTTTAACTCTGGTTGATAATTACTGTGAAGTTTACTAGTTGCTAAGTTTGTATGAATTTTTAAATTTTTCGATCAAATTAAAGTGCCATCATAAGCTCACAAGTCTGAAATCTAAAATTTGTTTAATGATGTACTCTCCAGTTATGGTCATCTAAAGTGGGAGACTGTGTATAAAAGGGCAGTGATTTATATGGTTGACTCAGTATAACTGCACATACCTGCCTTTCTGCACTTTAACCTCAGAGTACAGAGACAAAACAACAAAATTGTGCTCCTTAACTGACTGCACTATGTGTACTGAGTGGAGGGTAGAGCTTAATGTGGTTTGCATATTGCTGGGTGGCATCATGCTTTCCTGCTGAGAAGGTAGTGCCAAAGAAGAGAAAAGAAAACAGATGTTGGCAATCGTTTTTAAGGCATTTTGAATTAGACTATGGTTAGTGAGAGGAAGTAATGTAACATACATATTTGGTTTAGTTATTGCATTTTAAAATAAATTGGAAAAATCTGTAAAACTTGCCCAGCAGATTTCATTATTCTGTCTTGGATTAGGACTCCACAGTGTGTGTTAGGACGTCAGCCCTATCTGTTGATTTTAGGTTATTGAATATGTACTTTTTTTTTAATCCGTCAGAACATTGTCAGAATGATGTTAAATTTGATTTCTAGATTAGCCTTATTTTGATATAAAGTTTCCAGTCATTGATTAACAAAATTATTATTATTGTTTGTGATAGATGACAGCACTAACAAAGCAATTATTAATATGTTTTTTTTTCTCCTGTCCATAAAAACCTGGCAGTGACTCTCTGCATTCCCTGTGCTAGAAAAGAAAATCTTCAGAAGACTCTGCAAGGCGCAGCATGAAAGTTAACTTCCAAATCAAGGCAGAAAAGTCAGGGTAAGAGGATGTGCTGAAGAAATGCTTGTACCTGAAACTTAAATGCAAAGCAAATCATATTAGTACAAGAGTGCCTTCTACTGGGCGATGTAGGAACCTTTGACTGGCACATGCAAAGGTAGGTCTTGGTGTTCTCTGAAATGAGGATTTTGTGATATGGAACAAAGACATCTAAATAAGTCTTACTTTTATGTAAGACAGTTTGTTTTGTGATTTCATTTTAATCGAAAGGACTCACGAAATGTATAATTTTACGGTTTATTTGCATTTGTATGGCTTTATTTATGGAACTTATTTCTTTTAGATTGGCATAATTTTTAAAACTGATAAGTTATATATTGTCAGCAATTTTGAGTTTGGTATTAAGATATTTTTTTTTCTGAAGTAACACTTTTACCCTTTTCCAACTATTATTTACAAACTATATACAAAACAGACTATTAAACTTTTCTAACCATTAGTTAAAATCACAACATTTTATCACTGAGATCATCTGTGAGGTAGTTAATGGTCAGTTCTCTGTTGTGAGCGGGCTGTAATTGCATTCCTGTGAGCTGTGCGAGGCCAGCGCAGGGTGAATGTGAGGGCTTTTTGGCCCCTGCTGACCTGTGAGATCTATACAGTAAACAGTCCTTACTCTCCGCATGGCATGGCTCCCACTCTCTTGGTCAGGGCCAGTGTCCAGCCTCCTGCTGCTCGCTCGTGTATCTGAACATGAATCTCCCCTCATCACGTCTCACGGAACTCAGTGTTTGAGTGCCTGACTTTGGCAGGCACAGAGCTTCCATTTGTGCATGTTTTCAATATGTATCAAATACTTTTAATGGGTTTTAAGAGACAGATAGTAGCAGAATGAAGTGCTCTTTAAAATCAGCTTGAAGAAAAATGAAAGAATAGATATTATGCCTTAAAACAGAAAATATGTTTAGAATTTTTGTTTTAATGTAAGAACATTCTGATGAGACATTATAGTAATTTATTAATGTTATGTACATTATTGGAAATTTTAAAAATCAAAATGATGAAAATAAAAATTGCAATGAACATTTTGACAGCACTAAACAAATAATAATGTTAGTGAATGATCACATTAGCAATGATAGTAATCCTTTGTTTATGTAGTGTGAAGTTTTAGAAATTGTATAATTTGTCAGAAAATTGATTTCTGACAAATTATAAAGTATTTCCTTTAAGTGCTATCTCATGTTTTACTTCCCTTTGAACACTAATGCTAACTTTGCATTCCTTGTGAGAACTTTGGGGTATGGTCTACTTGTGTTCTGCGTCTACCCTCCTAACAGTGTTCTTGAGAACAAGTCTTTCTGTATCTCAGCCCAAACCGCATTCCTCAGGCACAGTCACAATGGGACAACTGTTTGATGCTTGGGCTCTCTCTCCTGCTCCTGGCTCAGGTATTCCCCTTGCTCGGCAACCTGAGCCTCACAGAACTTGACCAGATCACTCATAATCTCCAGGTCAGTGTCTGCACAGTGCGCTCCAGTCCACAGAGAGATTGTTTTAGTAAAAATGATTATGTACTATAAAGATCTGACATCGTCCAAATTCAGTGTTTAATATTTTAAACTGAAAAAACTCTAAAAGCTTGTGAAAAAATATAAGTGGTTTAATCAAAAACTATTTTACGTAAAATCTACTGAAAAGGAAAGGTATTTATAAATAATTATGACAAAAAAATTGAACACAGCTTATTTGTAATAGAAGGCATGTGTAAGGCAGCTGACACAGTTTTTATCCTCACAGAATTAAGTAGGTTAAAAATGGCAGCATGATCAGGCTTTTCCTTTGCTTTGTTTATATTCCCAGAGTGTCCACCTTAAAGATAATATAAAAAACTTGAAAACAAAGTTGCCCCAAAAACTGGACAGTGAATATCCATTGCATTTCTGTGCATTTGTATGTCCTAAAAGTTGTAGGTAGATTTGTGAAATAAAAAGCCCTTTGCCAGGAGAGCGAATGTGTAGGGGAAAAAGTCCAAAAACAAAACATCGCATGATAGTCTTTAAGCAGTTCCATCTGTCCAGCAGAAATTTCAGGCTAATAGCCTGTGGCGCTTTAGTCCGCTGCCCTCACTCCCTCTACCTGACTCTGTCCTATTAAATCTCTCCACTCCTCCGAAAAGAAAGAGCCATAAGAAGAAAAAGAAGAACTTGCAGACATAAGTTAACCAAATTGTAGTGATGATGGTGATGATGATGATGATGATATTGAAGAACAAGCCCTAATTAAGGAGGAAAAAGGACCAAGGACCTCAGGCACTCACTGATGTGGAAAAAAAGGGCTCATCATTCTGGTGTGTGTGTTTTTTTTAAGGACAGCTTGCTCTGTGAGCAGATGACTGCCGCTCACCTTGCCACGGGGTCTGCGTGAGATTGGTTCATTGTCAGGGATTTTTTTTTTTTACCCATGATTCCATATGGTATGGAGCGGGCTACATGTTGCCCAACATGCCAGTGCAAATGTTTTCTCAATTAGGTGTCTTATCTCCGGTGAGTGCACTAGCATCAGATGAAGCTTGCTGACAGCGTAATGGCAGCTAAAACCTCGGAAGGCTCCATCAAATGGCAGCTCTGCTACGACATCTCGGCCAGGACTTGGTGGATGGTAAGTTGGCAGCAGCCGAAGCTGTTTTTTTTTTCTTCCCCCTTCTTCTTTCTCCTTCTTTTTGGAGAAAAACTTCCCTCCCTCTTTTTTTTATGTATACAAAAGAAAGACACAAAAACATCTTTGTTTTTTGAGACTGCTTTCTTCTGCTTCATATTCACATGCTCCTAATGAGTGTTTTTGTTGTGTTTGCTTGCCTTATGTTCACATAATAGCGCCTCTGTTGGTCCTGTCACTTTCATCCTCTTTTGTAGTCTCTTTAATGTTCTCTCCATTGTCCGTTGAGTTGAAGATGTCAGATGAAACTTGACGTGAAGTCTGTTGTCCATGCCAGTTCTCGCTTGCTAAACTCTTTTGTTTTTTGTCAATTCAGAAAGAATTTTTTTAGAAAGTGAGGTCCTCATTGCTGCATAGCCTTTAGTCACTTTTACACAAGTGACTGATCATTCCTCCACTTTCATCTTGTGTATTTATTTCTCTTGTACTGTCAGCCAGTCTGCCGAAGCCTCATGCCTTTTCTTCTTCACTTTTCACACGACAGAGGAGAAGTTCCGCATTTTAGCCACGTTTTATAAGTCCTCATGAGAGAAAAAGAGGGTTTTGGCACTTTTGCACAAATGGAAGTTCATTCCTCCTCTTTCATCTCATTTATTCATCACTCTTGCACTGTCAGTCAGTCTGTGTACGAGTGAGCCGTCCCTGTGTTTTTCTTCTTCTCTTTCTCCTCTCCGCATTATAGGAATCCTAACGAGGAAAAAAGTTCGGAGATGGTCCTGTGCCGATTCCCTGTAATCCCTTGTTTACACTGAGTCGGTGTGGTTCTCAGGCTGCGTGCGCGGTCGGTCATTGCGGTGCACATGCAGTGGGGCGCTGCTCCTCAGCTATGACACTCCGCTGCTGCAATTAAAGCACGAAAGGGAAGGGGAAAAAAAAGCCCCCAAAGTGCACTGGGACGAGCCGGACTCAGCGCCGGGGCAGATTAACTTGCTTGTTGTGGGCAGTGGGGCCAGACAACCTTTGACATCCCTGTCGCTCCAGCAGAGATGAAGAGAGGTGAAAGTGGGAGAGGGGGCAGAGAGAAGAAAAAAGAGAAGTGTTTAGTAGATTTTGTGGCGAGATGAGGAGGGGTAAGGATTCACAATTGTCTGTTGTGGCTGGCAGATACAAATGAGCGCGGGCGGGATAGATGAAAGGGCTTTGAAAAGCCAGGCGTCCTGAGTTCATTAGGAATTGATTCGTTAGCCCAGCTTCAGCAGTGTCGTGATCTTTGTTATTGCCTTTATTACTATAATAATTTTTACTTCCTTTTTTATTCAGTTTCTGAAAAGCCAGTGTGATAACTAGAACTTTCAACTTTGTTGTTATTTTTTTACACTTAGGTTTTTGCCATCTTCAATAAAAAGGTAGCAGTCTTGCCAGGGAACAATAGCTATATTGTCCCGCTTGCAGAGGGCTATGAACTTCATTACTCTGCTCGGGACTCCCCCTTCATTACTCTGCTCGCACTCTCTTGCCCCCCTGCCATCCTGATCCAGCCTGACCGGCTACAGCGCATGAGTGTGTGTGGGATGCTGGCAAGGGAACACGGAGGAGAGACTATACTCCAGTTTTTACAGCCTCTGAAGGAAACTTCTAGAGTGTCCAGATTAGAGAGTGGGAAATGTTATATTGTGGTGTCTGAGTAGAAGGCTTAGTGGTCCTGGGGAAGGTTTTTTGTGGAACAGTGGGCAGTGATGTGGAGGAATGCCCCACTGTGGCACGCACTGGGGCAAGAGCTGGACACTGGTAGGGCAGGAATGTAAGCGTGCACTCTTTCAGGTTTTAACAGGTATTAATAATAGTTTGAGCGTATTAATGTTATTTATTTATTTATTTGGAAAGTGTTCTGCAGGCTAGCTCTCGTTATAACTAAATTTGCCTTCTGATTTACATCATAATTGTCACTTGATTAACTAGTAACAGCTTTTTTTATGTAATGTGCCGTTTACCAACATTGTCTTATCTCTTGAACGTTGATTAGTTATGTGATTGAAAGTATAGAGATTGTCACTAGGACAGTTATTACTGAAGATTTATTACTCTAGTGTACTTAAGATTGTTTATTTCTGCGTGCTTAACTAATTCTATTTCAAAACTTTATGACTGATATGACAAAGTGCCATAATTATTTAATTTTGAATAGTTACATTTTTTATGAGCGTTGAGAGCTTGGTAAATTGCAAGTGTACATTTTTTTTTATAATTTCTGTCTATTAAAGAAAAATTAAAACATGTTTAGCTTTGTCTGTCTTTTTATAAAAAAAGGTTGCTAAGACAAATCTCAGTTTAATATGTATAAGTTATGTTTAGTAAGATATCACAAAAATTGTGGAGATTTTTCATACACTTGACAATAGCATTTTCTTGCCACTTGTTTTTAATCTCTCAATCACGTTTGATGACTGTCAGGATTTAATTTCAGGGTAAGCGTATTATATATTTAATTTTTAAGTGAAATACTGCATTCATCTGAAAAAACTCAACATTGAATCTGGAGTAATTATCTGCTGGCCTTATTTTAATTACTAAATGTTATTATGAAAGTCATTGTTAAAAAGTTATAATGTAATCTTAGTTTATGTAAAGAAATAAAAAAATATAATCTGTTACTTATCTTGTTTTTTATTGTAGCCAGTAGTGCTTTCTAATATTTTTAGCTTCTTGGTAACTTACATTTTCTTGTGTAAAGATTTTTAATAATGGCTTCTATTTACTTTATTTTTACAGATTTACTTCCACTGATTTATTTAGCATGTGCAGTCCTGATGCAATCATTTTCTGATGTCACAGTGTATAATATTTTGTTGATTTGGTTTAAAATTTTACAATTATGAATGTAAAATACTGTTCAAATGAATTTTCCCTGTCTGGAGTTTATAAAAGATCATCCTAAATTGTGTTTTTTTACATTATGTATTATTTTCCTGAAATTAGTTTTAAAGGGGCTTTGACAATGTATTTCTTGTTGAGTGCGTGGTCAGCGTGTGCATTGCAGTTGCAGTCCAGTGAAACAATTGACTGACTTGACCCAGCTGCCCTCTGTCTAAATTTCACAGTCTTTGCGTTAATTCAGTTCAGCATTAATTGCTTAAATATCTTAGACACGCTAGAAGCAGCTCTGTGTTTGCTGTTAAGCTAAACTAAACACTTTTATTTACAACTTTAAACACCAGCTCAACAGACTGTTGCATCGTACGTCCTATCATTTTTGTATTTGTGCTTTTAACTTGTACAGTTAAACCCAACATGCTGTTTATTTACCCTTTTGTAGCTTAATGAACATTTCAAGCCTAATTATGTCTGTGTAGTTGTCTTAAAGAATTTAGGCGTATCATTCAGTCAGGCTGAATATGCCCCGTTGCTTAAAATCAGATGGTTATCAAGATATTTTACCATCTCTCTGTAAGAGTTACTGTTCCTGCACACACATTTGCTGTTTGCTCATGTTAAAGTGAATGTAGATTTATTTAGAATTAACCGCTGCAATTAACCCGCATTGTCCTCCTGAGGTGCTTGAGCTTTTTTAATGGGCATTGAAGTGGTGGTGATGGCGTTGTGGGCAGGGGGGTGTGCTAGATTGTGCTGTCCATTCAACAGTGCACTAATGCGCAGCTATGAAGGGATCCTCCAGCACCTACGGGGCTAATGAGATTTTATCCTTCATACAAGTGCTGCTCCTATAATCTGCTTGTCACTGAGCAGACGCCCCTCGGAGGCAAAAGTGCGTGCATGTGTGCGTGTATGTGTGTGTGTAAAAACATGATTGATTTGTACATGTGAGATACTGAGAAGGAATAGTGTGAGGGCATAAAATGAGTATAGGGCCATTAAATTTGCCAGGGCATGTTGCTTCTAGCTCTAACATCACATATCAAATTAGGTTAAACTAGTGAGCAGATGCTGTCAGACTGCATAGGTTTCTCTTCATAATTCTCTGTGTACAGAGTGGTCAGAGAGATTAGTGCAGTGCACTCATAATATAACGAGCAGTTGTCACATTAAGGAAGCCCTCTTATTTCAGTAGGACTACTTAACTGTAATTGAAGTGCAGTCCAAGTACACTACATTAACTTAAGATCTTTCTACAGATGCGATGAAGTAGAGCTTGTGTAGCTGGTGAAAGCTTATTTAAGTCCATATTACCTAGAATTAGTCATTCATTTTAAAGTAAATGCTTCTTAGATTGTTAATTCATTGTGAGGTCTCCTGTTGCATGTTGATGATTTATTCATCCTACAAGAAGCTTTTTATAAATAGTCAAAATTCCTGCTGAACATATAATCCTTCATTGATGGACATGTTTCACTACTGTTTTATGGCATTTGAGAAACTGTTTTCTACTGAAATGCTGTCTCTCACCTCTTACTGCACATTGATTTGGAAACAAATGTATCAGAAATGTGTCAAAACTGTAAATAGCCACATTAAAAATAACCAGTACTGGAAAGAACAGTTTGCTTGGCTTTTATCGCAAACCTGTGTAGCTTAAAGTTAGTAGCACAACATTTTAGTGTTCAACTCCCATCTCTAACATCAAAAATCATTTTGTTCAAAGTCACATGGCAGAAGTTTGTTTTTTAACATACTCCCCCTTCCTTTTACCGCGGGCTGCCTATGCGTGGCGTTTTAGTGTGTGCTGGCGTCCTGTTGAGTGGAAGATGTTTCTAATTTGGCCTTCACCATGGACTAAGGGAGAAATGATTAGAGAGGAGGAAATTGGAGGATTAAAATTGTCTGCTTGAACTTCCTGAGCACTGCATGCTGCCTCTTGGTGTCTATGCTCAGGGACCTCCAGCCCCAGACCCTGCGGCGAGAGAGCAGTATCTCCAGTCCACTCACACGGACCTCCAGAGCAGGGCTTGAGCTCAGTGTGTGAGCACTGAGTGCACACTGGGCTCACAGCGAGACTCAATCTGTTAATGTGCGCCACATTACCAGCCCTGACTCACGAATTGCCTGGTGGCGTCAGAATTAATTTGTCAGTGGGTGATGGTGCTAGACCTATAAAAGTGCATTTCAAGCCTATTTAATGATTTCTGTCAAAATGCAGGATAATGATTGCAGTTGGTCATTTTTGCTTATTCTCTGTCAGCAGAATGAAAAATTTTATGTACTGCCATTTAATACCTTCTTTTTTACTTTATCTGTGGTCAGGTTATTTAGTGTGTTTTTGTATATGTCAGGTGATTTTTTTGGACATTCTAATGGTCATTTATTATTTGTGGCACGTATTACATTAAAAAGTTCAGTTCTAATTTAAATTAATTGTGTACCACTTTTTATATTTGAGCCCACATACTTTAAAAGTTCTCCTCGGATTTTAGAGAAATATATAGTTCTTAGCCCCTATGTTTTTTCCTAGTTCTTGTGAGACATTCTGGGAGACTTACGGAAAGGCTCTAATATCCGTTCATATGTTTAATGTCTTTGGGAGAAAGTGGTGCCTGAGGCTGTTCTTGCCTCTTTTGCATTGTGATGTATATCTGGGCAGAGAGAGAGAGAAGCTTTGGGGGTCCAGCAGCTGTGCTAGCATTTCTAAAAACTCACTGTTTGGATGCTGGTTACTTTTCTCAAACTTTCAAATGTTTAGTTGAATAAATAAATATAATGATTTATGATACTTTATGAGAATATTGATGAGGCAGAATTGAAGTGTCCTGTGAAGCTCTCACTTGGCACATGATTGTGTTGTTGGCTCGTGAACAAGAAAATGTGAAGGAACAGAAATCAGATTTGGACTACATTCTGTGTTAAAAACAGAGGAAGTGAGGAAGACAAAATTTGGAGTCAATTCAAGATATTAACTGGAATTTTTTATACCTTTTATTAAATATGCTTTGCATTTTGTAAGGCCTTTTAAGTGCGGCTGCTCAGTGTGCAGTTCAGAATGTTTAATGTGAACATTTAGAAATATGAAATATGGGAATACTAACATTTTCTTTTGGCTGAATTTAGAACAGTGCAAACCTATTATAATTGTGCATTTACTTTGCCCATAGGATGACGATTTTGGAGAAAACAATGAAAATCAAAATGTAATGATTAAAGACATCTAGAAGTTAAAAGTCATCTATTTATTATTATGTGCAAATCAGGTGTATGTTGAGATGATCTGTTGCTCCTATTGCTGTAGTAGTATGTGGAAAAATACTCAGATTAGTAAAGAAAGACTACAGAATGTACTGTTTACTGTTCTGCCCTGTAATCCTTAAAGTCTTACATGTTAAAACATTAGTGTGTCTTGTCTACTTTTTGATTTCAGGTATGAAATAATACATTCTCAATAAGACATCTGACATCATTATGTTAATGATTTTTGTAGGTGCGTAGTTTGAGTTGCGTAGGCTGTCTAAGGACGAACCAATCAAGAGGATTCATTTTTTTGTTGTGTTAACGCAAAATATTGTCTTGACAATATTAATGCAAAAAATATGAGAGATTCTGTTAGTGCAAAATATCTTGAATTTAAGTAAAAAAGCAGTTTCTTCACAGTCGATGAATTGTCTTTTCTAGCAGGATAATTTAGCCCAATTCCAGGCTTTTTTGTTTTTGTAAAGAAATTGAAAGGGCTATACATGTTGCTGTAGATGGTGAGATTTAATATGTGAACATTTCGAGTTTATTAATATATTGAATCATACTGCACCATGTAATGCACTGATAATGAAAATTTGGTTCTGTGTGTATCTTTTTTCTTCATAATAAGAAGAATCATTCTTAATCTATACACTGTTCTACAGGTGTAATGTAAATAATAACTAGCTTAAGATTGAAAACCCCACAGTATTGTTGGTCTGTTGAAAGTTTGTTTATGTGAGAAGATACTATCATCCTCAAAGTAGACAGTGAGTCTAATGAGATGGTAACCGTTGAGGATCTCCACTTTTTCTTACCGTCTTTCTCACTCTCTCTTTTTTTTTGCTCTGTGCCACTTTTACCTTCTGTAGCACTTCTCAGCTATCTAAGCTGCACTCTGTGTCTATGCAGTGGAATGAAGGGATCAATTGTGTGGAAGAGATGCGTGTGAAATCCCTGCTGTCTGGAGCGGGTCAGGGGCCGCTGTGTGAGAAAAAGGCCCCCTTTCTATTCCTGGCATGGCTCTGTAAGGAACGCCACTCTCGGCAGGAGACACCCCCTTCACTCTTTCTCTAACCCCATCCCTCTGTCCCACTCTTTCTCCTTCTTTTTCTCGCCATCCCTCTCCCCAGAGAAACATGGCTACTAGCCAAGACAGCTGGTTCTTTGGGCTTGGCCTGGTACTGTTCTCTGTGGCATGTCTTGTTTGGGACAATGAGATTGAAGATGCAAAAAGCCTAAAAATATGGGAGATGTTTCTGTGCTGCCAGTGCAAATAAAATAACAGATCCTCAAACTCCCTCACAAACTCCCTTACCATACAGGACCAGACAATCTGTTATAGTTTATAGTTTAGTTTAGTGGTGGTTTGACAGAAACAGTGTGCTGAGTTAAGGGTAGGCGATATAGCAGAAACATAACATCACAATATGCATGTATCACAATATTTAATTTTTCTAAGGAAAAGAACTTGTGAGTGGGCAAAATGCACAAGCAAAATAGCAATGCCAAGTTCAGAAATGCCTGAAGGCTGAAAAATTAAGAGTAATTTTTTTTTTTATTTAAACATTTGTCAAAGTAAAATATTTCACAAAGAGCAGAAGGAAAATCTAACAATTGGTAAAAAATAATACATTAAGATGACAGGATATCACCTACTTGTTTATATGCAGTTTATGCATTTACTATTAGACACTAGTCTTTTTTTTATTATCCAGGCAGTTGCTCAGTGTTCTGCCAGCACTGATGAAACCCTTAATATACTCAGAAAAGTAGCAATAACAATAACATATTGTCACATTTCCCAGCCCTATTCTCACTTGTGATTTTAAACTTTGTACGCTCATTACTCCAGTGTATCAAAATTAAAACAGCAGTACAGGTGGAATTCCATATCCAGATTGAAGAAGTTGTTTTACGTCAAGAGTTTAAACCTGAGAGAAACCCTAAAGAAAGTATGGATTGTTGAATGCTCTGCCATGGCATTGTGCCATCTATGGCAGCTTCGACAGACAGTTATGGACACAGCACCACAGGCTGCCACTCTAACAGTTTGGTTACGCTTCTTCCTCTCTGTTTCAGTCTCGTCAGTTTTCTCATATTCCAAGCCACAATCATTATTTGTTTATAAAGTTTTTTTCTGTCACGTCTTGGTTGATATTCTTCTTTCATTGAACATGTATTCAGTGTTTTAAATGAGGTGTACGCATTTGTATGCAAGTATGCATAATGCGTGTTTCTTGGGAGTTGTCTTTTTTTAATAGACGTGGAAAAAAAAATGGAAACAGATTCCAAAAACACCATCTGGTATTTGGAGGAGTGTATTTGTGTGTGAGTTTGTGTGTGTGTTGGGGGTGGTGGTGGTGAGAAGTGATCCTTTTTTTTCTCCATAGCTCTCCTCTTGGTCTTGAGCCACCCGCCACTCTGCTGCCAAAAAAAGGTGTCAGTCGCCAATAGAGGGGAGGTAGGGGGGTACGTGGTGTGTGTTTGTGGGTGTGGAGCTTTGCTGCTATCACTGGATCTTGGCCAGTGCTATTAACTCTTACAGTCCTCCTCAGCTCTGCCACAATCACCTGCTCAAAAATATCTGACAAAATGATCTGCAAACTTTCAGCTTTTTGATTTATGGCTACAGTTTTAAGCCATTGAACCAGGCCCATACAATTGTTTGGAACAGCTGTAACACGATGCAGTAATTTACAAGCCCTTTACACGGGTTCACCATAGTGTAATTTTCTGTGTAGCACATTGTTGTGCTGAAACTTTCTGACCATTTGGCAACCTAAAACACCATTACTGAAGCTACATATCCCCCTGTTTAATTTGAGGGCAGCCCTGGATATCAGTCACCATCCCAGCTGCGCATCTGTGTGTGCACATAATACTTGTGATGGTGCTGGCACACTGGTGTCATTCATCCAGAATTAGTAATTTCATCTGATTGTGTGGAGGCCCTAAGTGTATTCCCCCTCTTTAAGCTGACATGCAAAGGGGGTAATCCTCTTTCTTTGGCCTCAGACCCAATTCATACATGAAGGCATGAAATATGAACCGTATCTCTGGGGTGCACA
>JAILXH010064654.1:14336-25650 GCA_023558415.1 Piaractus mesopotamicus | reverse complement strand
AAAAAAAAGGCCAGCTCAGACATAGGTCTACTGGCCTTTTTTTGGATATTAAAGCAGAATTCCACCAATTTTCAAAACCAGGAGTCGCAACCTCTGCAACACAAACAGCCAAAACAATCAGTGAATCTACACTTTGAGTTTTTGTGTAATGCCAATAACAGTAAAATAGGAGTAATCCCTAAAAAAAAGCTTCCTTTGAGGAAGGAATTTTGGCAGCATATTCATAAGTTTGTCAGGGAGCTTTTAGAGGTATTAAAACACTTCAGATGTCTGGTTCCCATCACCACCACAGTAAACAGTTCTGAGTCAGTAAGTTTCTCTAGAATGGAGCATTTCACACCAAACTTCTCTGAATGACTTAGTTTACATATTAATCATTTAATTATAAAGACATTCTGAAAAGTTGACATGACTACAAACAGCATTCATTTAGCCTTCACCAGCAAGGCCAATCCTCACCTCTCTCAACCAAGAAGTCAGGTACTCTCCATCCCAGAAGGCGCAGAGTCATAGAGTCATTGTCACATCGTACAGAGGGCCTCAAGCGCTGCAGTTTTAGCTCTGCTGGCTGGTTCACTATTAACAGAATAAGAAAAAAATTAATAATTACACAAAGATCGAGAACAAGGACACAAGATCGTTTAGGTGACTGCCCACCGTTTTTTATTATTATTTTTACTGTACGTACAAGGAAATGTTATTGCCTGTGCTCACTGACTTGTCTTTTTTAATGACCAACAGTTAAGAATTATATATGTTACCATGCTAAACAGTATATGTAACAATATGCTTGAAAGCATGAATACATTCATTGATGAGAATATATCACTGCTGTCCAATGAAAAACAAGTATCTCCAAAATATTAACTTTACAGGAGAAGGCAAAAATACTTACCTTTCAATGTAAGTCAATGTAAAGAGATTTTGATCCAAGTGGTTTTAAAGCATTTCTATTGGTCTATTCATCATGAAATGTTTACACAGTGTAAAGGACAGCTGGTGTGTTGAAATGATGTAAAACACTAAAAATCAACAAAAATGGAGATACATGGTTTTCACTGGACAGCGACAATATATAAAAATAAAATAAATAAAAATAAGAAATATACATAAAGTAAGAAATAGTATCCATTAGTGAATAGGGTTATCCTTTCATTCACACCATTTTTATATTCAAATCTTTACAAATTCTTAACATTAAGTGCTTTTGAACTGTGAAAGATTTAAGCAAAAACTGAATTTGAAAAGGACAAATAATAGTTTCTCATTCAACCATCTGCATTTATGTATAACATTTACCATACGTAAGATGAACACACATAAAGAGTGTTTTGATTCATGTCATACTCAAAGTAAAGAAACATTTCATACTAAAAGTAACTTTGATAATCGACTACTATCTGTTAAAAGGCAGCAGGCAGAGAGCATAAAAACCTAACCTGTTGCTTCAGGCTGATCAGCCTGGTATCCTGCAGAGTCTCCAGCAGCTTCATCGTGTAGCTTCGCTTCAAGATCGCCCTCAGTTTCATTTAAAATTCCCTTATTATGGTCGCCAACAACAAGTGCGCCGTATCGGATCACCTTGTCTGGTTCTCTAGGACCCGTGTCAAGGCAAAACGCTACGGAGCTCAGCGTTGCTGCCGCCATTAAGAGAAAGGGTTTGTGTTTCTTCCACGACATTCGCTCGGTGGGGTTAGTTTGTATGTCAGAACACAACACGAAGACCGCAGATGACGTAGATATCTTAGCTTATTGAGACTTGGACACCTGCATTCGAATCTGTATATAATGAGTGGTGCTGTTTTATTGGGCCTAACCTCATTCATGAGGCTAACCAGTTATAGCAGTGCTTAACTCTGGTCCTGGATCTCTACCTTCTTGCAGAGTCTGGGTCCAACCACCATGTGCCGCACCTGCTCCAGCTAATTACCCGCTACTAATGTTCTGCAGGAGGAGTGTTGGTGACCACTGTGTTAAAGCAAGGAAAACGCCAAGACATGCTTACTGCCCCTAAGTTTATAGACACCAACGCTTCTTCTGAAATCAAGGCTATTAATAGTGAGTTTGTCCCTCCTTTGCCACAGTCACAGCCTCTACTCCTCTGAGAAGGTTTACGGTATAGGTTGAAGCATTGCTGTGAGGATTTGACTGCATTCAGCCACAAGAGCATTTGTGAGGTCAAGTACTGATGTTGGATGATTAGTTCTGGATCACAAACATAACTACAACTCATCCCAGAGGAATTGGATTGTGCTCCATCACACTCACTGCTACTCCACCCAGTGTTCAGGGGATTTGTACTCTTCTAGCAGATGACTGCCTGGTGACTTCAGGTTCATGAGTACCCCATTCCGACTGTAATGCTTTTCTATTAAGATCATACAAACATTGTGCACAACTGAATATGTCAGCAATAAAGCTTAAAGGGAAAATCCACTGATTTTACAAACTTTGTATATAATTACATGGTGAAGATGTAAACAAAGTCATTCAGAGCGGTTTGATGTGAAATGCTACATTCCAGAGAATTCTAGTAAGGATTGCCCACAGTGTTGCTTGATGCCTAAACATTGTTTTATAATAGTTTTAAAATCAGGTTTTGACCTAAAATTATTATTTTAACACCTTAATGGTAGAGGGGTACATGTAAGATGTTCTAAGTCATCATGGTATCTAGTGAAAACCTATTCTTTGAGTTGTAAAACTATTTTACCGTCAACACATTACATTACATATAAAGACTCAGAAGACACTTGTAGGTTGTCTGGTCATTTTAGATAGTAAATAAAATGCTTATATTTGCATTTTTGACATTGTGACCCCAGGTTCCTATCACCACCACTGTAAAGAAATCCTACTTGATGAGATTATCTGTAATGAACCGTTTCATATCAAACCACTCTGAGTGACTTGGTTTACATCTCAACGACTGAATTATAAAGACATTTTTTAAAAATCGTTGAAACTGCCCTTTAAAGTGGATGTGTTTACCAGTTAGAAGGACTGTCTGGACACTTTAATTTGGACGTATAGTGTAGCTAGTACACCAAATCACAGGCATTCTGCATTTGCAAATCCCAGTTTTAAATAATTTTTTAAAACTAAGCCCAACACAAACTCTCCATTACGTGTTTGTCTTTACTAGTTTCACAACAAAGCCTATATTTTATTATAAAACTTTACATGCATTAATTTATAATGATATAAAGGTATACATACTGTTATGTTGATGTTATCAACCTGGGTGTAATTTAATTGCAATATCGTAAACGGATGTGGATGTTAAGTAACACTGGCATCAAGTTGTGTACTTGAGTGTAGACACTATTCATGGCTCAATGACTGATGTGAACATGCACTTTGTCTGCCTGTTTTAGAATTCAGATTTAACTGACTTTACTGTAGAATCCATACAGCTCAGATATATAATATTTGTAAAAAAAAAAAAAATTTAGCTTAAATACAGTCATAGGCAAAAGTTTGGGCACCCTGGTCAAATTACATGTTTTGTTGATATTCTGTGAAAATAAGTGGAATTAAATTCACAGAGAACAAACATCTGCTCATTCTGAGGCACATTTGTTGAGTGTAACATATAAGAAAAAATAAAACATAAAACGCCATAACTTACCTTTAACTGGAACTAAGAATCTCAAACCCCGAAAAAAACAGCTCGTACTATTATCTCTCCTCCACTAAACTTTACTGTTCAGTGTTAAAAAATATGTAGCTTTTAAATTTAAAAAGTAACCATGTTAAATATTAAGTTAACAAATGCAAAACAAATTATTCTTCTGTTAACCTATTATATTATTGCAATATTATAAGTTCAATAAACTCAGTATTTCAAGTTAACCTGGTTACTTTTTAACCTTAAAAGCTGCATAAATGTTTCGTAGTTAGCACTATGCATTCCAGTAGGTAGTGTTCTCGAGGCATCCACCAAACCCAGATGCACTCATCAGACTGACAGATAGTGAAGCATGATTTTATGATCTATAAAACATGCTTCCACTGCTCCAGAGTGGAGTATTTTGATTTGAAATTAAACTAAAAGTTGATTTCTGACTTTTGCAGAGTGCTATAACGTGGTAGCCCAGTGTTCTGCAATTCAGGAGTATATCATTAAACATTGCTTTGACATATTGGTCAAATCTAAACATCTCATCAATTTTTTGAACAATTATCTGGAATTACTGGTATGATACATACATCATGCATTCCCAATATAATTTCTTTTGTATGATGAATGTGACTGATGCATAGAAGAAACAAAATTCTGACATTATGCTTACATTACATCTCTATTTAAATTCACAATGAACTCCAAAAGTCAAGTTGATAAAGATTTATTAAGGTTTGCTTGAATAAAATTCCTAAGAATCTCCTAACTCCTAATTCCTAAGAAACTTTGATTGTAAAACAATGAACGATAAAAAAAGACATTTACTTTGTAAAGTGCTCTTAAAACAAAATTTCTGTTTCACAATGTAGACGTATATTGGTAGAATCATTTAGTAGTCTTTAGAATTGACCCATCAATCAGAATTGATGTACTGTTACTGCATACATGATCTTCATCACAAGATCTACATGAAAGCAACTAAGTCTCTCTGCTCAGTTGTAGAATCAAAGTGCAACACTCAGCTAAGTGTCTAAGAGCAGTTTAAAGATTAGTGATGTCATCCACACTTGTGATGCTGATCCAGTCACCATCTTCATTAACTACTGGCATGGCTGAATTTCTCTCCCATAGTCTTCTCTCACTGGTAATGTCTGGAGGAAGGAAGGTTTGTGGATCCAGCACTGCCACCTCAGGCTGCGACGCTGTCCTGAAGCGCTGGGGAGAGATGGGGCTTGAACCTGCATCTAGAGCCCATCTGTAGGCTATGTGGGTGGGCGTGGTCTGTGTTGTAAAATCGCTACCAGGAGGTGCTGTGGAAACCTCACTCTGGGTCCAGGATGGAGGTGGAGGGGTGAAAAGGCTACCCATGCTGCCCAACAGGTGGCCGAAATTCAAGGCATTGTCAATGCTACGTCTGAGTTCGATGGGAGAAGGAGGGCATAGGTCAAATTCGATAAGAGACAAGACACAGTCACGCTCTTGCCATTCCAGACCATGAGACCACCGAGGAGCTGATTGAGAATTGCCGTTGTTAAAGGCTCCAAGACTAATATTGTCAGCGTTGCTGTCCTTCATACTATCACCTGTAGCTGCTTCATACTTCTGAACCATGGAACTCCTCAAATTTGCTCTGGATTGCTGGTACCTTGCCCAATTATTAGGCAACAGATCAGCGCAGGTGTTTTCCTGCCTTTTCCAGGGTCCTGCTGGCAGTAGTTTGTCTAAGCAGGATGCCAGAACTTCCCTCTCAGATCTTCCAGAAGCCCCATGACCTGTATCTCCTCTCCTGTGCCCTCCCCTAGGCCTCCAGAATGCCCGTGAACCCAGCAGCAGGAGCGAGAAGCTCCAGGATAGCTCAAGCAGACGTGCCCAGAATTGCCCAAGCCACCAGCCCCAGCCAAAGCGCCGCCAGTCCCCAAGGAGCCCATAGAGCCAGAGCAGGCCATGAATCTGTAGAGCGCAGCACAGCACACCCAGGAGGGCACAAACTATTAGCACCCGCCTGGCACGTTCCTCAACCCTCTTGTAGGCTCCCCACCTTGGGATTGGGGTTCTGGTGGCAGGCCGAAGTGGAGTGAGAGCCCGGAATAGAATTCCCAAACAGAGCGGTAAGCCCCAGCAGATCGAGAGCGTCTGCAGCATTAAGGGCAGCGCTGGAGACAAAGTGTGGTACAAGAGGTCAGCCACCAGAAGGGAAGTACAATGCAAAGCTGTTAGACTTCCAGTTACATGGGGGCGCTGAAGAGCAGGAGCCAAGAGGTTTAGCCTCGTTCCTTTCAATGCAAGCAGGGCTAGGGTGACCTGTGCCCACAGCAGCAGGGCAAGTGGTAAGTTATACATTGCAGCAAGGACTGGACGAGGCAGAACATGCCTTGTGCCATATGGGTCAACTATGAATTGAACAAATCTGAGCAAACCTGCTAGGAGCAACAAGGTGTTAGCCAAAATGAGTGGTCCACAAAAGGGGTGGTGTGTGCCAACTCCACCTGTCAATCCCCAGATAGCCCAGCACACCACTAACAGGAAAAGGATGGCAGAGCCAAAGACATGGAGCTCCCAGGCGAACGCCAGAGTGCGACGCAAGTCCTCCCACTGCAGGAGAGTGCCACTGGGGCTTGTAGAAAACACACAGGGGCCTAAACCCAGCACACACGGATCTGAGATGTCAGACAGGCCTTTTTCTGTGATTGGACCAAATATTCCACCAAACCATTTTGGTTTGTCATCATCTGTGATATTAGAGAGAGACAAAGAGAGAGGAAGGAGTGATTCTTAAAGCAGTGGTTTGGACAAAACTCAATTAATACAATTTTCTCCTTACCGTCTTGTCAATCAGTCAAGACGAGTTTCTGAAGTTTGCTTCTTTAGTTTTGCACTTGAGCTATAAGACTAATGTAGCTACCCATTAATGGAAGCTTCCAGCAACCTGTTAGCATTGAGCAAACTATTAAGTTAAGTATCTATTAATGCAAGTTATTAAGTAATCTCAAATAGACTTTCTTATGTGTTTTAGACACTCTATGTCACAGTGAAACTTGCACAAAAGTATGTTGTATAGCTGTTAACTGTAGCAGCAGCAGCCCTAAATCCTAAATATTGTCATCATCTGTGTGCATTTAAGTAAAAAAAACAGTAAAGCAACATTAGACTTATAGTTCCAGTTCAAAACTAAAGAAGCAAAGTTGGGACACCAGATATCTTGGGTAATCAACAACATTTAGACTGAAATTGTGTAAATTTGATTTTGCTTGAAAATTATATGCATTTCAGTAGTTCTTATCCAGCATTCTTAAAAAAGAAGAGGTGCCACAAAGAATTTTTTGAGCAAAGGCATAGAAGAACCACTTTTGGTTCCCTAAAGAAGCATGTTTGAAAACGAGATTTGTGAATGTGAAGAACCTTGAAAAGCTGTTAAGAATTTTCACATAATGTAAAGTTTCCATGAAGGTTTAAGGGTTTTTAACATCTTTAAAGGTCCTTAAACATCCATTGAAAGGCTTTTAGGGTCCCAAATGTGGGTCTTCTATGGCATTGCACAAAGAGTGAACAAGACAATAAAATGCTTTGTTGCCTTCAAAAACACAAAAGAATAAATAATAAGATAGCATCACAAATATCAGGCATGACTGTAGAGGATTAAGGAAGGATACAATCCAAAAATTAATAAAAATGATGGTGGTGTGGTTCGGCGATTGTTGAAAATGGCCAGGAACCTTCACCTTGTATGCCAGCCTCATTAATGGAGAAACTAATGGAATTGTCTATTCCATATACTGCATATGCATATACAGCTACAGAATCAATAATACATTACCTGCTATGTAAAGGGCCCACTTTTAAACATATGTTTGGGTTTATGTGACAAAAGCATGATTCACTTTTACATGACCATTTTCCAAACTCTCTTTACCTCACAGAATTAAAGAGACTGTTTTGTTACTGTAGCTTTATGACAGAAATATGTAAATAATCTCTCTTCTGATTGGTTGCCTTGTTTTATGCCTTATTCAAAAAACAGTCTGTCCTGAAGCACTTCATATAGCGTCAATGTAAATGGGTGAAGCTAAACTACTATAGACTCAATAAGTGTATATATGTAAATATGTTTTTTTGTCACATCACAGAAATAGTGAATTCAAAACACGCTCTATTAGTAGCATAGTTTACATAAATGGACTGTATGGTATTTTTTGAAACATTAACAATGTTGGGATAGCACATCAAACTTTTTTAGTTCAAAAAAGGCATGGAAAATTGGGTTTTATGCAATATGGGCCCTATAAAACATAGATTAACTTATGTTACCTCTACCGTTTTCTTCATCTGACTCCACTGATTGATTAGTTGGCTTTGAGGATGATGACAGTGGAGGTGTTTGGGCATCAGAAACGGTCTTCTCAGAAATCCCTTTAGCTGAAACAGACAAAAAAAACCTATTGACCACCTGTTTGGGTCTTTAAGATTTACACATTTCCAATAACAAAGAGCTGGCACTTACATGTCTGTATAGTTTTAGTGTCCACAGGTGGTAGTTCTGCTGCCTCTTGCCTGTTTTCCTCATTTAGAGATTCAGATAGTTCTAGCAATTTACTGATCATATCAGATGTTTGGGTAGCAATGGACTGAACTTCAGGACTGGACATGCTGCCTGAGGCCTCAGGTCCAGCTTTAAGTGCGGAAACTTTGTCCTCTGTGGCATCTTCTGTAGAAACAGTTCCCATGTCATTTAATAAGCCATCTACAGCAGGTATTTGTAAGAGTGTACCAATTGTGGAAACTTCCTTTTCTGTAGCTGTTTGTGCTGTCGAGGTTGAAAGGTTAGCATTTTTATTGTTTTCATTGATGATCGGTTTGGTGTGGGCTGGTGTGGTGGACTGAACGGGCAATGCAGATGTGGCTTGTGGAAATTCAGCATAACTTCTTTTCATTATCATTATACCCTGATCATCATCGTGGATAATCCTTTGCGTGAGCTTTTGTGGAACAGTAGGGGGAGGAGGTGCGTCTGTTACACTTTCCTCCAAATCTCTCTTCTCTACACCATCTAGGATGAACATGTTAATCTCCAACACGCCAGTAGATGGTGCCTTCCCCCCATTTCCCTCCATGCTCTCTTCCTTCAACCCACTTCCTTCTCCAGAGCCTTCAATATTTGGATGAAGGAGCAGTACCAAATCATTGGAGAGCCCTTTAACTCCTCTGTCAGGCCAGCGAGCTGGTAGAAGAGTCTCTTGAGTATCTTCTGTGGTGGTCAAGGTCGGGCCTGTCTTACTCTGACCTGAGAGCTTCTTTAAGTCTGGGTTGCCTGCTGTTTGAACAAATGCAGCAGCAGCTTGCTGGAGCAGAGACAATCCTAACGCCAGAGCCAGGAGCCAAGCTGTTGAGCTGTGGAGATTTCTGAAGGCAGCCATGTCCTAAGGTTCTGTGGAAAGACACATAAATTGTACATGAATTCATAGCTATTTGAGGATATGTGAATAACTTTGACAAATAAAGGCTCCTTGATTCTTGGCTTGGGTGACTGGGGTGTACATTTCTGAGATTCCTTAAACCTTAAAAAGGCACACCATTTCTATGAAAAGTCCTTTAAAGAACCACCCATTGACAGGTTCTTTAGGGCAGGGATTCTCAAACCAGTCCTCAGAGACCTCCAGAAGGTCCACATTTTTGCTGTATCCTTATGAATTAAAAGTTAAGTTGGAGCAAACCACGTGAAGTCCCCTTGAAATTCAGTTTGAGAAACAACTGCTTTAAGCAACCAAATTGTTTTTTTCTATGGCATCACTCCAGAGATCCCTATTTGGCACCTTTATTTCTACTTTTCTTAGTATAGGGTGTACTGAGAGCTGTGAGAATTTGTAGTTGCATAGCTGGGAGTCCGATTCATCTTATTAATGATTAATTATGAACTGCATCCTTGCTGCAAATCTGCTGACCTTCCCACATGCATGCATCACTTACAATTCAATATACATATTTAGAAAACATAATGATAAAATGGCAGGCAAGATGTTTTACTCAGTCCTGCTTCTCGGACTTTAATTTGTGAAATTCTGGAGTAACGCTACACGGCCTACAATGACTTCAGCCAGATATGAAGACTGTTTGGCTAGACGTGTATCAAAACAGACGTGAGAGAAAACTCAATCTACAAATCAAACTATATCAGATATATTAACAACAGTACTGGCACTTTTAGTCCTGAAAACTCACCTGAAGATTTGGCAGCAGCCACCGAAAATTGTAGAGCTCCTCAAAATGCAAATCAGTCGTTATCAGTCTGAAACGTCCGAGATCAGACACTGAGTGATGCCCGAATATGACATGTCACAGTGCCTGCCCCTGCGCTGATGCTTAGATCGAAGTCCCTCTGACGTTGTGCCATAATCTTTCCACCATCTGGTTCATGTTTTGTGTGATCATCTTTGGTGGGTGCCCTAGTATCAGCTCCTGCAATGTAGGTTAACAAACGTCAGGTGCTGCAGCATATAATATCTTGAAGAGAGACAAACTAAACTGGAACAGCAAAGGATAGTGAGTTGTAGTGCCCAACAAATGCAGGCATTCTCTTCTCCTCTTGTCTTCTTTATCTCTTGCTTTCTGATCTGTTCACAGCTGCAGAAAGCTAATCTCCTCAGTTTAAAGGATTTCTTTAAGGCCATTAGCTTTGCACTTCGCCAGCCTGCCCACACAAAACATGACAAAGCACAGACTGTGGCATTTTATTTTTTTGCATCGTTTATGACTACTATTATTTTATTGCTCTATGTCCTCTATGGTGGCCTACAAAAGTGTTGCTACTGTACATTATTCTTGCTCATAGTACTTGCTCTTCTTATAGTGCATGCTAATCAATATACTAAGCTGCAATGACAAAACTTAATGATTATGAATGCATCTGAGTAGCTTGTGCTTAATTCATTAGAAAGTGCTGCAGTCTATTGACAGTCAATCTCTTTGATACAGTCTTGCCAAATAGAGCTTAAAAGTGATGGCTGTTTCCCACAAGTGAGTTCATGTAATGGATTTACCCAGATCATGTCTGACTGTGTCACGTTTACAAGCAAGCACATGCACAGTCGCATAGTAACATCTCTACACTAGAAAAAACTAACTTTCAGGGTACAAATGCTGTCACTGGTGTGCTACCTAAGCACCTTTATATGCACTATATCTGTCGGATATGCTTGCTTGCCTCCTGCAGTGTTGGCACAATAGTCTCTACAGCAAATGTTCTAGTTTAAAGACTAGGAAAATCCACTTCTGATGATGTATCTTGAAGGTGGAGCAACTTTTAAAAAACTACAAGTGCTTTGGGGTGAATACTTGAGGGCAGGTTGATTGATTTTTTTTTTCCCCACCAGCTGGCTAATGCAGAAAAAAGGCCAGATAGTAGGGTTACTGCAAATTTTTGGTTATAATGTATAAATTGTGAATTTGGTCAAACAAATGAGGCTCAAGGATGCAATCCCATGCTACAGAATATGGCAAAATGCAACAAATAATATATTAAATGCTAGTTTTAGGTAGGAACATAATTGTATCATATTTTGTTGCAGTTTCTTTTTTTTTTTTTTTTTGAAATGGCTTCTTACAGCCTCTCTTGATTTTTATTTTATTTTTCTATTTTAAAAAAGTACAAATATGTACTTTCCCCTGGAAAAAAATTCATTTAATGTACCCTCAAAT
>JAILXH010064641.1:12252-27063 GCA_023558415.1 Piaractus mesopotamicus | reverse complement strand
AGGTACATTTTTTGTTCATCAAGGTACAAACAATGTAAATGTTCTCTCAAAGGTACAACAGTGGTTTTAAGGTCCAATTGTGCACCTTAAGTTTTTCCAGGTAAAAAGTACATATTTGTACCTTTTCATAACCTAATGTTTTAAAACAGAACAATAAAATAAAAAACCTGGAGACGAGACGGGGTGCGTGGAGTCAATACAACTTAGATAATATAATTTCAGTGGATTATGGTACAGTTATGTTCTCTGACTAAAGGTACTGATATACCCTTGAGGGACACACCCCAGTGACCAGAGGGGTACTGCCCCAGTGACAGTTTACTATCCTTATTTCCAAGGGTACCTTTATTGTTATTAATCCAATTAACTTGTGGCCTGATAACACAGCAACAGTCAGGGATGAGTTCAGAGATCTAAGAGTCAGGAGGAAATAAACTCCTCCATTCTAGACTCTGTGTCAGTAAAGCTTAACCTGTTTTACCCCTTTTTTGTATTTTAAAATTTTATACTAATGTTAAAACCTAATTCTCTGTTCATTTTGCTCGTGTTATTGTTTGCTATCCCGTGTGGTCCAGAGGAGGATGGGTTCCCCTTTTGAGTCTTGGTTCCTCTCAAGGTTTCTTCCTCTTACTCTTAGGCTGGGCATACACTACATGACTTAACATCTTAACAGATTTCTAAAATTGAGAGCATCACAAACTTTCAGTTTGTCACAGAATTTCTTGTCTTTTTGTCGTGAGGGCGCTCAGACTAGACCACATGGCAAAGAGAGAGAATAACGCACATAACGAGTTTGGGCTATGAATAAGAACTCAAACTCTCAGATCTCCTCACATATCACTTCACAAACAGGGCTAAACCTACTGGACCTGTTTGTGCTTTTATGTGGAGCGAAAGCGCAAACTGGTGATTAAAATGTCACAAGGGGCAAATCGGGGTTAAAATCAGGCAAAAAAAAAAAAAAAACTCTGTAGTGTAGGCCCAGTCTTGGGGAGTCTTTCTTGCCACTGTCTCCACTGGCGACGCTCATGGGGGCTCAGACCCGGATTTTTCTGTAAAGCTGCTTTGTGACAACGCCTGTTGTAAAAAGCACTACATAATAATAAGTCTTGACTAATTCATACAATCATTCTGACAGATGGGGAAACTTTGGCCAAGCTGTTTCAGGCAAAAATAGGGTGAGAGTTAACAGGTTGAAAAGAAAAGATGATGAAAATTAGCTTTTTCCTATTAACTCCTTTGTAACAAACCCTTGCTTTTGATTGGAAACCACCCACAATACAATTTTGTGATTTTTCTTTTAAATACTGGTATAAAAATGCCTCTTGCTTCTCCCACAAGCACTGAAATGTTGAACTGAATTTTATATCAAAGCCAAATCACATGGTTAGCATGTTAGCATGGATTGAGGAACACAGCTTTAAAAACTATTAGTTAATGCCGTTAATGGGAGACCACGTGTAGGTTAAAGGGAACACGAATTAAAACCAACAGAGCATGAAACACGTCTGATATAAAGCTAATTCTCAATCTAATTTCTAGTGTTGCTAATCAGCTAATAAATCATTAAAACCTTCAAAAGACCTTGAGTCTTTTCAAAGACGTCCAGCTCATCTCATCAGTCATAACGGTGTACATATAAGGCTATTAATTCCACACGTGAAAGAAAACGCACGCGGATTTTGATCTATAATGTGAAAAATCTGTAGAGCTGGACAGTGCAGCGCAGTGCTCATGTTATTAATAATGCATATCATGTTTAGGCTAATAGAGACTGACCCAGGTTATCATGCACAATTTAGAAGCTACTCCTTACAACCTCGTTCTTCTGACCACTTCTCCAGTAAAGCTGCCGTTTATACATTATGCATTACTGCGAGAGGCACAGATTAAGTGTGATCTCAGCCTGAGGTGACTTTCTATGGAGCTTTAGCACCGTCACAATGTTATCAGCATCTAACCGCCTTAAGAGTCTGCAAGCACTGTAGTATTACTCATTTCATTGTTAAGGTTTGGGTCAAAACAAAGACCTTGAAACACCCAACAGAAAATGATCCAATCAAGATTGTTCTCTCTGCGGTGTCTAGGTAGATACAGCTGAGATGCGCTCCCATTGGTTAGGATTTGAGGAGCTGGACTGAAGGCCTTACACGTTAGAACAGCTACCAACATAACGAGGAAGTGACAGAGAAATCAACCAGTCATGCTTTGATTTATAATGGGTGGAACCAAAAATGTCGCTCAAGTCCTTCAAGAAGTTCTTGATAATTGACTGTAAATATGAGTCATGGTCTAAGCAGGTTCTGGTCAGTTGTTAGGAATGTAAAACAACAGCGGCAGCTCTATGTCAGAACTCTTTACTAAAGAAGTTACTGTAAAACTGATACATACAAGTTCAGGTATATGATAATGTCTGTTACAAGTTTCAGAAAACAAGCCTGACATTATAAGAGCAACAACTCTTTTCAGTGCTGCATAGAACTATTTTCAAAAATGTTCTATTAAGAAATATATACAACACATTCTCCATCAATCTGAAGAACCATTTCACCATGCAAAAAATTATTTAATCATGCAAGTGGTTCTTTGAGTGTTCATGCCTCTATACAGAACCACTGTCTTTACTAAAGTTCTAATAAAATTAACTTTCTTCTTTGCGTTTTATAGTTTTAACTTGCATTTGTGTGCATTTGCAGTTGTGTGACAACTGTTTTCATAGACAGTGTTTTTTTTAGTTTTTTTAGTTCTTCTGAGCCCATGCAGTTATTTCCACTACAGAATTATGTCTGTTTTTAATGCAGTGCCGCCTGAAGGCCCAGAGATCACGGCCAGCAAATACTGGTTTTTGGCTGTGTTCCTTGCATACAGAGATTTCTCCAGATTCTCTAAATCTTTTAATGTTATTGTGCACTGTAGATGATAAAATAGCAAAGACCTTTTGTTTTTCATGTTGAGAAACATTATTATTGAATTGTTGCCCTATTTGCTCGTGCAGTCTTTCACAGATTGGTGAACTCCTCCCTATCTTTACTTCTGAAAGACTCAGTTCTGCTATTGTTGCAATGTCAAGCATGTAACACTTTTGTTGCTATACAGAAACATATACAACACATTCTCTGTCAACCTGGAGAACCATTCAACCATGCAAAGAACCATTTAAGTATGCAAAATTTTTTAAGAGTGCAGAACACAATATATATCTTATACATTACACTTTTATAATATTAATTTACTATATTTTTAATGTATGGTAATGTATTACAATAACAAATCAAACAGACTTTTTAAAAGTATTTTCTGATAAAAAAAATATTTTGATAAATAAAATATTTTTATTCTTGCACAGCACTGTATATCATTAAAAGTGCACCAAAAAAAGAACTGAATGTAATTTTTGTGAAAATTTGAGAACTGCAGGTGAAAAGCTTTCCCTCCTCCCTCGCCGCTGAAGCGTACAGGTGTGTATTAATATGCTTATATAACAAATAAAGCATGTGACTCATCTGAAGGAAGCAGCACGGTTAATTAAACACAAACTCAGCGCTGACATCTGAGGGCAGGCACAGCCTCTGAAAGGGGTTATTTTTGTTTTAGAAATAAACACTAATAACCGCAGATAAAGGAAAGCACACCACGCTGAGAAGACATGCAGCAGAAAAAGCTTCTGATCTTCTCAAGGGCTTCCAATAGATCCTCTTTAGAATCTGTCACTTTTCCATGATACATTAGAACACTCAAAAAAAAAATAAAAAAAAGGTGGTTCTTCAAGGGTTCTTTAGTAAAGACAATGGGCGTCATTCACCAACGGTTCTTAAGAAAAAATTCTTATTCAAACCCACTCACGCAGTTTTACAAAGATTCTGATGTTCACCAATGTTTTCCTATTTGGGATTTGTTTTTAGGTAAAAACAGAATCTATACGCCCTCAAGAGCACAAAGGTGAGAACAGTTCTTCCTCCGAAAAGTTTTTGGAAGACTTTTTGGCTTTACACAAATACTATTGAAACTGAAAACTTACTACTACTTTCACTCAATTACATTACCAGGAAGAGAAAAAAAAATGATTTACTCCTTAATTTCTTACTTAGATGTGCAAAGTACTTCTTACAAAGCTCAAAGTCCAAGAGAGCAAACCTTTCTTCACCAATATGAGTTTCCATGAATTTGAATCCATATTTCACATAAATGTAAAATGAAACTGCTCACAGCTGTGCTAATTTGACTTTGTGTGATGACTGATACTGCTGATTAGTCACTGCATAATGCAGAACAAAGAAAACTATTCATTTCTATGTTAAAATGGTTACTTTGCACTTTGTTATAATTCTACACTTTTGGCTTCGTACTTTTACTTTTAACTGAGTAAGATTTAAAAAACTTATTCAGACTTTCACTTCAGTACAGTTTCTCTGTACTTTGTCCAGTGGTGAACTATGACAACTTTAGTTCAGACCATAAATGTCAAAACAAACAAAAAAAAAAGCTTCAATAATCTCTACAATAATGCTAAATTTCTGCTACCACCCCTACGGGATTCTAGTAGTATGTTAGTACTAAGCTAACTGTGATCTACATGAACAGTTTTTAGCCACACTAGATTAAACAGGGATGTTGGAAACTTATGAAAAAAAGATATTCCATAATGTTTAATTAGAAGCTTGTTACAGAAATTAGCACATATTTGAGCTTGTAAAATGTCCTCCAGAGTCGCAGCGCAGAGCTAACTAGGAACTAAACTAAAGCTTATGCTACATATTGTATTTACAGTCAGTTATCTTGAATTTCCAGAAGGACTATAGTGATGTATCTGGTTCCACTGTTACAACCCCCAGTTGTAATTAATTTTCTGAGTCTTTCTGTGGACATTTTCTACAGAGCCCTGCTGGTGACATCCCGTACAAATACAAATAATGCAACTTAGTAAGGCGTGGAAACAAGATAATTAAGTCGTGGCCATGTCAGGCGTGGGAATGACGTAATTAAGCCTTGATCACAGCTTAATAAGTCATAATCTCGTTCCTTACATGGCCACAACTTAGGATCTCGTTCCCATGCACTAATACCTGCAGAATGAGTTAGTTAATAATAATAACAATAAGAAGAATCCAAATCAGATAACAATAATGTTACAAATTGCTTCGTAACACGCAATCACTAACAATCCTGACTGGACAATTTTCTGCTGGGTGTTTCAAGAAATTCATTTCCCACCAAAATGTAACAATACATAGAAGTATTTCTGCAATACTTCAAGTTTAAATACAAAAAGAATGATTATTTTCTGAAACGAAAACTACAGAGTCCTGCTGGTGACATTCCGCATAAATTAAAATAATGTGTGGCCACGACTTAGTAAGGCGTGGGAACAAGACAATTAAGTCATGGCTATGACTTAGCAAGGCATGGGGACGAGGTCTTACTGCGTGGCCATGACTTAAGGCGTGGGAAGGAGACAGTTAAGTCGTGGCCAAGCATTAGGATCTTGTTTCCATGTGTTAATACATCATGGCCATGCATTATTTTTATTTATATAGGATGTCACCAGCAGGACTCGACATACAACAAATAAGTACAGACTTTTTTTTTTTTTTATTTAAAAGAAATCATTAGGTCATCTCTGAAGGCCTGATGAGCCCTAAGGTTTCCTCAGATCCCTCACAGAGTCTCATACAGTGTCAGAAACCACACAATCAAGTTTATTCACAGTTTATTGAACAACACACAGTTTGAGGTGAACATGTGATGATTTAGGCCTGCAGTTAGCACCACGCTAACTGGTGGGGTATAAGCTTGCATTACATTAGCCTCATAGCGTTAAAGCCAAAGAAGAATTCCAGACACAAAACTGATTGATAACACTTGGGGTGAAGTGATTATTCTTTGAGCTATTGCTTTAGGCCTAGAGTATCTAAACATTTGCCAGTAAATCTGAATTAGAACATGTTTAACCAGCAATTTTAAAGAAATTTTTTTTTATCTCTAAAGAAAATTAATTGAAATGTGTACCCACAGAACCTCCTACGGTCAGTAAAATAATGACTTAATTAAGATCCACCCACTGAGTCCCTCTGTTCGCTCTGATTTACTGCTCACATGTTCATAAGTAAACTTCTAATTGCGCTCTTGTTCAGGAAACAGAGTCATTACTGGAGGTTAACAATGATTTAAGGCCAGCATCTAACCGCGCAACAAAAAAACTAAAAAATAGCCATTTACCTTGCACTCTTTGCAGCCCTGAAGCAAAACACGCTGACCTTCTGACAGAGTGCGGTCAATGTAGGTGCATTTAGCTGCAAACAGAGAAATAATCATTATTTGTATTGAATATGAGTGAAAAGGATCCAAAGACTTAGGCAAATACAATAGGAAAATGAAACCTGCCTGACATGAATAGGCTCAGTTCCATTAGATTTGGCTCGGAGGACATCATCAGTAATGTGCTCAGTAACAAAACAGATTGAGTCGTTTTGAAGGTAATTTTGCGCCACGGTGACCTCTGAATGAACTACTACGATTCTATCAGATGAGCTCCAGCTCCACGAGTGGTGGAACGAGGTTTTGGATGCGTGCGGAGAAAGATACGCCCCAGCTCATCCCTCTTCACCCCCCGGGCTGCACCTGTTGAGAGGAGCCAATCAGCTACAAAAGCACCGGGGCCATGGACTCGAACGCCGCTTTCTGCTCCTCCGCTCGGCTAATGGACTTGAATTGATTAGCCCTCATCAAAGCCTAAAGCAATTACACGCCTCTGGCAGAGAACAATCCCACAATCTCCCCTACCGACCGCGCATGGCTGGCTGGAGACGGAGAGAATAACACGGAAAAGAAAAAAAGCGTGGGGGAGGATGGCACACTTGCATTTTGGCGCTTTTGCACTTACGTCGGCACTTCTTGCAGCACGTTCCCTCCACATGTACAGCAAGAGAATCCTCCGAACAGTTGGCAGGAGGACAGAATATTCTCCGGCACTCCACAACACCGTTCTGGAAGACAACAGACAACAAAACACAGACAAATGGCTTAGTACAGTCACAGGAAAATCACCACAGCTTAACAGATTTACATATTCAAGTCGAGTTTCTCATTTCGGTCCTGTTTAACACATACTTTTGATATATGCAGCTCTGGTTTAGTCAGACTAGCAGGTTTCTCTACCTTACACATTTTTTCATTCATGCTGTTTTATCACACAGCCACTTTATTAGAAACACCTACCTTGTGCTTCCACTAACTGGCCACTTTATTAGAAACACCCTTGTGGTTACACCTAACTGGCCACTTTATTAGAAACACCTACCTTGTTATTCCACTAACTGGCCACTTTATAACAAAAACACCCACCTTGTGCTTCACTAACTGGCCACTTTATTAAAAACACCTACCTTCTAGCTCTGCTATGTAGGTATTAGATATTATTTGGGTAATGGTCCACTCACAACACAAGAAAGGACCAATCACCACCCTAAAATATCAAGACAGAGTGGCTCTGTGGTCAGAAACTGGACTAGAGGATGACTAACACAAACTGTATAAAACAGATGAGGTGCAGTCTCTAACCGTACACCAGCAACATAGATCTAAAAAAAGATAGCGGGGAAAGTGTAAGCCCAGGGAGAGACAGAGACGTATTCCTCCAAGATATATGGTTATTTTTTAATATCTCCTTACCATGCAAGAGCAGGTCCTGCAGTTTTCTGGTTCAGTCCAAAGCTCTTTGTCTCGATAAACCACATCGTTCACGCTGCAGGTTCGCTCACAGTGACAGCCCTCCAACTGACTCAGCCTGGACTCCGCATAGTTCAACTGAAACACACATACACATACATTGTTTATATACCTACTGAGGATATTGGGTCATATATATATACACATATATAAAACGGATATTTCTGGTCCTAAAACGTGATTGGCTGAGCTGCGTTGGAGGCCGTTGTAAAATCCATGTATACGCACACCTATGACCACCTCACAACAACTGAACTCTGCATCACTGCACCACGTCACAGAAAATTCTTGTGCTGTTAATAGAACAAATTTTTGACTCTAATGCTGCTTGAATAGACCACAGTGCACTGACGAAACTTAAACTAAGGGGCTGGCAACTTATTTTCGTAACTACAACTAGGCCGGTCAGCTAGCAAACAGGCTAAAAGATAAACATGCTAAACAACTCCATCATTAATATTACAAGCTTGAATTAAAGTACTTACGGTATGATTCACTGAAAAACTGCAATATAAAAGTGTAAAAAATGTCACTTGAATGTCTTACACGCTTCAAATGTTCGTTTTTCAGTCTTTGTGTTTAAGTCACGTCAAAACCAGGCTGAGTCTTAAACGACTAGTGTGCTAGCTATGAAAGTTTAGACATTCTAGCCTCTACAGGCAAATAGTGCATCATTTATCGAGTGTGGATGTGTCTGAGTCCCAAATGACTTATCTAAATTAAGCTCTGCTGTGCTGCAGGAGCCAGTATTTAAATTCCTACATAGTGCACTTTGTAGGGTGCAGGGAGCCATTTGAGATTTACCCCAGCATGAGAAGGTGCTAAATAAGACTCGTGGTGGTGATTTGGTGACCAAAAAGTACTTGTAAAGTGAAAGATTTTGCATTGATCAGTGCTGTGTTAGCATATGTTTATTGTTATATGAAAAAATGTTTAAAAAGTGAATGAAGTGATCGCTGTTTACAGCGATGGGCGACCGAACATTCTTCTCATTCAGCGGTACATAGTTGCTTAGCAATGATATCGACAATACCATACTCTAAAGGAACTAAATTTCTTGGGGGAATACATTTATGTCAATTATTAATAATATTAACAAACAATAACAAATATTTTCTAAAAAATTGTGTATTTTTTCTTTTTTTTATGTTGGCCGCCATTTTATAAAAGCTTTGCATCATGCCTAAGAACACCCTTCCCCATGAGAAAATCGGAACGACACGTGGCTTCTCGTGGCTTATTGCTTCAATATACATTTTCACACAATGTAAAGGGCAGCTGCCGAACTTAAATTGCATACAAAACTAAAAAAATCACCAAAAATGCAGGCAATTATGGGGTATATTATTATATGTTATATAAATATATATATATATATACACACACACACACACACTATATGTATGTAAGTCTTTAGAGTTTTTGTAAAAGTGCTTTAGTCAGGAACCTTCGGTCAGTTCTGTAGGTTCTGTAGTTCTGCAGGATAGAACTCTAACACTCAGACAGAGGACAAAAGCTCCTTAGCATTCTGCTACAAAAACAAACACTGATTGCTATTCCTCTCATTCTGCTGAGGCCCAGCCTTTACTAATCTAATATGGATGAGGATATTAACGTCTGACATTGAGGTGATCAGCTGAACCCCATTCACAAACACAGACACCCCCCCCCCCACCCCCCACTATATGGGCTGTAATTTGGGGACCTAATATAACCTTCATCCACCTACATCTGACATCCGTATACTAAAAGAAACACGGCAGCCACACAGACCAGCGGAGTTTAACATTTTTAACTGGAGTCAGTAACCCTCAGAAGTCTCCCAGGCAATAACACAACAATGTCATAATTTTACATGAATTATTTCTGACTCATAGTTCATTGACAAAAGAGGAGAAATGATGAAGAGAGTGCAGTTTCTAAACTTTCAACCCAGACCACATTAGTGTCTGTAAACAGAAGAGGAGATATTTTATTAAAGCTGTTGTTGTGTGTACAGGCTTGTTTTGCAGGAAAGTAAACAGAAAGAAAAAAAAAATTAACAGTTGTTTTTCTCATTTTTTAAAAACAGAAAAATGTCAGAAGTGACTCAAACCTATCTGTACGGAACGTAAATTAAATACACTTCTTGTATTTTTGGGGAAGGAAAAACGATAAAGGCCATATCGTGGAAAAATAAAATTTCTTCACTTTTTGCTGAACCACTCAGCCGGCCAGCCTACGTGAACTGCTTACCGAATCACTGACTGATGCTGCACCGTTGTGTTATGCTGCTCTGGCCAACACACTGACATACTGCATTTGTTTTCATTGAGAAGCGTCTGTTCCGGCAGGTGCGGCTGCGTGGTGCACGATGGGTCCAGCACGTTGAGTTGTGGCGAAACTTGGTTGAGCGGAACTGAACTTAAACTAGGCAGAAGAATCCAATCAGGAGGCAGCTGGTGTTGGCGGATGACTGATGTTGACTGCAAGTGGTAATCAATGACCTAATCTGTCCAAATTCAACCCTATTAAGGTTTTGGAAAGTACTGGCTTAGTGATGCTTATTACATTTTTTTGACTATTCAAAAAAACAGAAACGTTAATTCCATAAATATCGACTTGGCAAAACTACATTTCAATTAGAATTCGCAAGGAACTCCCACGTAACGCCCACATGCATCCAACTGAAGGGAAAGGAAGCGTTTACACCCATCAACATGCCAGAGCAGTGTAAATGCAGTTTGACCAAGCGGCTGACTGAGCGACCGAGTGACCGAGAACAATACAGAACAGCCAATCAGAAAAAAAGCTCATTTACGTGTAGTAGTCTTGAAGGCACAGTAACAAGAACAACCTGATTAATTCACAGGGATAAAGAGAATCATAAAAATGAACGACAACTTTTTTTTCCCATAATGAGCAGGGTTGGGATAGCTACTGAAAAATTAGTAGCTAGCTACTTTGTAGCTACTTTCCCAACATTTGTAGCTAGCTACAATTTAGCAACTTTTCCAGAAAATGTAGTGGCCACTTTTTAGCTACTGTTTGAAAAGTAGTGCACTACTTTTTAGCTACTTTCAAAGTATGATTGTCAGAATGTTTGTGAATCTCCATCTGACACACCAAACAAGCCCAACTGACTGTGTGAACAAGACACTTCATTTAATCCTGTGCCAGAAAGAAACACATTGAAAATTGAAAAGCTGCAAATATACAAAAAGATCGCCAAAAGTAAGTTTAAGTGTAACAAACAATCAAACTTACACAACCAAAGGCATGATATCCAACAAAAATTTAGACTAAAGGCAAAGTCAATCATTCCAGGTTTTTCCTTACAAAAATCAACAAAAATAACGGAATTGTCAACTGTTGAAATAAAACTACTCCCACTTAAACATTTTAGCAAGATACAAACAGACATGACAATCAGAGTCCTTTGTTAAACTTCAGCAACACTGGAGCCTCAAAATTGTCATCAGTGACCCCGGCTCTGTTTGGGGTGAGAATCAGTCCTGAATAATCTCTCCACTGCTGCAGAGCTGTTGCTCCACAGCAGAACTAGATTTTTAGGTAAAATAACATAATCCTCCTTTGCTGTAAAATCATTATAACACACAGTTCTAACAGAGTTTTCACAATATAGTCTTAAACACTGGTGTTAATGTATAACTGCTAATTCAACAACCTTTAACGCTGAAGACTGACGCGCAGACTGCGCAGACAGATAATTTGGAGACTCAGCTGGTTTCCTGATACATTTAATCTGCAACAACTTGCGAAGCTTAAGTCACTTCTCATTCTCCTGCTTCTCGTTTGAATCGTCCCATTCCACCTTAAATGGCGCAGCAGTACAATCTGGCACCTTGGGCACCATTTAAGGTGGAACGGGACAATTCGAACGAGAAGCTGGAGAATGAGAAGCGACTTCGGCCTCGTAAAAAGTCTAACGTTGAGAGACATTTTACAAGAAACTCGCGGAGAAGTTTCCCGAGATGCAAGAAAAGCGGCTATAGCTGAGCAAAAGCTTAAAGCAGAGCAAGCTAAGCCTGAGTTTTCATTTATTTAATTTTTAGCCTGTACTATCAGCACATACTGAGACTTACTTACATCCAAGATAGTAAAACGGACATAAAATGTTGTGGCTCCCAAGTTGGTTTCATTTTTTGCTGAAAGGACAAAATGACTCTTCTTAATATTTGGGTTGCGACCTCTGAGTTAAGCCTACTAGTAAGGGGTGATCAGCGCATGACCGTTTGCTCGAGCTGTCCGCAGCTCAGTCAGGATTGCACAGTCGTCACCTGCCCACTTAGTGACCGCGTTCTGTGGTACAGATTTTGCGCAGATTGACTGAAGCCTGTGGCGAAATTGAAGCAAAAATTATTGCTATGGCTACACAAAAATTTGTCGGCGCTACAGCTATTAGCTACATTTCATAAAACTGTAGAGGCTACAGCTATTAGCTACAAAAATTTGTAAGAAACAAAAAGTAGCGTGCTACTTAGCTACTCCCCCCCATCCCTGATAATGAATAATCATAATTAATTATGTAATTATGTAATTGTTTCATTTAAATAACAAATACAATTTAAATCAGAATTTCAATGGGCTGTGGACCACAACTGGGCCAAAAAGTACCCTCTGATGTTCACTGGGGCAATATTAAGGGGGAACAGGTGGTCCATAGTGAGCAGTGAATGGCACTTTGTAATAAAAACAATGAAAAAACAACTGACTTAATAATAAGAATGAAATACAGTTCGTTTTCAAATCGGAAACAATACTAATTCGAGCTCTGGAACAAACGGAATGTTTTGCTCCTGGTCTCCAGAAACAATACACACTCCACTTCAATATTCGTTCACTTGTGAATGTACAAAAAAAATGCACTGCAGAAACACTTTGCTGAATTTGCCATCATTCTGCAGAATTTTCAAGATAAAACAAGCTTAATTTAGCCTGATCTGTTGATATTTTCAATTATACGTGTTCAGCACGCACTTAAATGAGTAAAGAGAACAATTAAAGATTCCTCTCATCCAGTGAACCATATTTACCAATGACGTCATTCTGGGAGGTGCTTTAGATCTTTAAAAACTGAGAGAATCAGCTTTAAGCAGTTTTTTCCTACCGTGAGCAGGTTACTAAACTCTTCTGAGTAGTGTATGTGCCACACATTTCCAGCCTCGGTACGAATGCACAGATGAAACTCTGCACATTTATGATTATTCTGTACTAGTATTTTTGTACATCGCTGCTGTCAGAACAAAACCTTGTATCTCCATTTTTGTCGTATTTCAGTTTTTGACATAATATGAAAATGCCTGTTGCCCTTAACAATGTGTGTAAATTTCACAATGAATGTAACAAAAGAAACGGCTAAATGAATATGAAAAAGTCTGGTTCCATTGGTATTAAAAGTAAAGTATGTTTTTCCTTCTCCTGTAAAGTTATTTTTTTGGAGATAAAGAGATTTTGCTCCGACAGCAGTGATATGGTATACTGTTTACTGTATATCTAATATATTGTATGTTTATGTGTATTGTGCTACAACAGAGTTGAATTACTTCTTGATGCACTGGATATACTTACCACTAATTCTTTTATTGCCACATTACATGTCAATCTATCATTCACATATTGCAATGATAGACACCCAAACTTAAATGTGAGTTCAGTTTTATTTTCCTGTGGGCCTTTCTTTCCAGAGATAAACAGGAGTGTCTTCAGGTGGAGAACACTGAGAACCTCTGATTTAAATAACTGCTGGTGGTGTCTAAGACCCAATCCCTAAGACCCTTCAAACGGAGGAAAAAAAGAAAAAAAAGCAATATGGCTGTGCAAAACACCAAAGAAACCCACAAATCTGAGAATTTTCTCTGTTAAAAATTACAATAACTACTGTATTATCTTAGTTTAAATGTCATTTCAGTGTGTTATGGTCCTTTTCTTCATAACAAGCATTAAAATTCACCAGCAGTATGCTGATGTCTCGGTAGCTAGCTAACTAAATTTCCCATTCAACCCTAAATGGTGCAGCACTTACATTCTGGGGCCTCAGGATCAGAACTGCAGTTAGAACTGCTGCTCCATTTAAGGTGGAATGGAAAAATTTAAACAAGAAGCTGGCAAATATCTGACTTCAGCTTCATATCACTGACGGATTTGATGTGGGCGATAACATATAATTGTCTCTCTTTGAAGGCATATGATGCCCTAAATATAACTGAAGCCTAGCAGCGAGGTTGCTGAACTTTACCCTCCTCTGCTATCACTGCAGACTGGCAGGGTCACCTACAGAGCACCGCTGGTAGCCTGTTAATGAAGTAATGCTCTTTTTTAATTCAGGGTTGTTCTATTTCGTAGGTAGGATTTCTACACTACCCCTGTAGCTCAGTTCCAAGGGGCAAGGTGACACTTGAAAACAAGGGGCAGGAATAAAAATAAGACATGGGACTGAGAGTGTAAAGCAATGAAGACTTCAACTTCTTTATGCTAGACTGCTGAGCTACATACAAGTGCTAATTCAATGCAAGCCTCTAAACTGTCTTCAGGGAAAGAAATGCGTATAAAATTATGGATTTGGAGTGGACGTCTCCTTTCAAGTTGCCGTGCCGTCTGCAGTCTAAAAGCATTAGCTGAGAGCGCGCCGTGTCATCAAAGTGTTTTTATTGATCACAGGAAAGGTCTAACAGAGGCACGTTTTCTCCATGCTGCATTTAACAGTGTTCCTGACCTCCACCAGGCTCAAGGTTACACAACTCCCACAGATAATACGGTCCTGCTGCTCCGCGGGTTAAAGCCACAGCACCTGAATAACAATCTCAGGCCAAATGATGGATGGATTGGACGTAGAGAGAAAGATCCAGCATGTCTTTAAGAGCTGTTTGATTTTTTCACTGAGATATCCCTCAGCGGTGAGGCAGCTGCAGGGGAAAATGAAGAGCATTAAAGCAAAAGAGCACAGAGACGCGTTCTAAAATATCACAAGACAATGCTGGCTCTATCTAGTTCGAGCGTGATTTTGGTTTGTAAATAAATCTAAATCGGATGATTCATTTCATAATTGGCGTATTCATTCATGCTGCAGCCACGTGCTTATGTTCT
>JAILXH010064423.1:7167-17505 GCA_023558415.1 Piaractus mesopotamicus | reverse complement strand
TCCTGACATAAGCAAAGCACAGTTTTTTTTTTTTGCGCTAACACAACTATGCTTGCTAATTCATAGTAGATCACATTTCAGAAGGGCAAGTGCCAGAGATTTCTACCTACACATATTGAAACAATCGCTATTCTTCACCAGTCATTTGTGGATAGGATTGGACAGCCCTGCGGTAGATGTAGTACCTATTTTTATAAATGTTCAGGTATCTGCATCGGCAGATATGTACATAAAAGACATCGGATATCGGTATCAGCCCACATCTCTCATATTGGTGTGTGGCATGCGCCCGCCCCCGGGCCACAAGAAGACGGCCACGAGAGCCGGCAGGAAGGCAGGGCCCGAACTCCAAGCGAGGACGAAGCCCCGCAAGGATAGCGGGGGTAGAAGACGTCGCCGAGGCCCTGCCTTCGGCCAGCACAGCCTCCCTTTTGCTGCTGCTGCTACTCGAGAGGGATGTTCCTTGCATCCTCCTTGAGCCCGGGGTAGCGTATGACATGCTACATGGTGCATCCCTAGTATTTATGTGTATGTACTATATGTGTGTATGTGTGTGTGTGTGTGTGTGTGTGTGTGTGAGAGAGAGAGAGACTCACTCCTCAGCCTGTATGGAATCCACAGGGGCCACATAATTACTGGGAATATACCCAGACTTTCCTGTGTCCAGAGAGCGCGCCTCCCACCAGTCACCCTCACTGTGAAAAAACAAAAGAGCAGGTGCCATGTCAGAAGCCTACATTGTAACTTTATAAACTCAACGAAGTAAACTCATAATGCTGCACTGCATAGACCTGAATAACATGTGAATCTCTGTACTTTGTGAATCTATGTTTTCTTTGGTTAACTCACGTGTTATTGATAATGTGGAATTTTTCTCCCTTCTGAAAGCTCAGATCATCCTCCGTCCGGGCCTCATATTCATACAGTGCTATAAAGAGTGTAACACCTCCTCCTGTGCTCGCACACACACAAACACAGACACACATACAGGCATACGTATTGGATTACCTGCAGCAGCACAGGAAATTAGAGTTTGTCACTGTAATCAATCTGCACTTTTACATTTCTTGCTATATAAGGGTGGCTTAACTCTTGTCCTGGAGACCTTTTGTCCTGCATAGTTCCAGCCCTGGAATTCTCTACTTGAAAAACTGAGAGCGATTAACTTTCTTAGCACTTTTTTTGAAACACATTTATTTAGTCCTGTTTTTAAACAGAATTATGTTTTATTTTCTTCTATTTTACAGTCATTTTTACTGTCTTATTCTTTTTAAAATCTGTCTTTATTGTCTTTAATTTCAGTATTTTTAATCTTTCTGTAAAGCACCTAAAACCAGGTGTCAGTTAAAATCAGGTGAAATTAACTCTCCAGGCTCGCAGATCTCCAGAACCAGAGGTTTGCATCCCTGTGCTACTCCTCATTACACATACATACCTGTAATGGCTGTAGAGCGGGACTGACTGGTGTTGGAGGGGAAGCTGGATGAAGGAAAACCACTGGGGCCAGGGAAATCATTGTAATTGGGGATAAGCCCTGCCCCTGAGTTGGGGGTGGGGTTTGCAATGTAACGTTCCACTTGAGCTCCACCCTCTGTGCCACATGAGTCAGCATTTGACACTGGGGACGATTTGGAGGCCTTCCTCAGCTTACAGCAAACACAGCCCATAATAATGCTGATTCTCAAAAAGCAGAGCTCATCACCCTGGAAACAAGAGCTTCTGCCCATAAAAACAGAAGGAAGGAGGCAGAAGTGAGTTAGAAATGAACATGAATGCAACACAAATTACAGCCTAGAAGGTTTTAGCAACATGGCGGAGCCTGTGTCGACTGAAGTACTTTCCTGTGTTGAGTTATTGATAGTGTTGCAATTTATGAGCTAACAGAGTGGAGAGAGAAGCGTGTTTTTTAAAGTGGCAGCAGAGATGCAGCTCAGAAAAAAACTGTGCAGTGTTGACTGTGATAATTATCAACACACTATGATTCTATCTGGTCAGCACACTGATGATTCTATATGACAAGAGTGGCTGGGAGTGGCTTACTTAAGTATAACATGCCTTTTCACATCCCTAATATAATCACGAGTTTGTTCAAAATATTGCAAAAAAATTAATTTCTCAAATTTTATGAATATATTAACACACTGGCATTTGCTTTGTAGATATTTTGTACCATTATCTTTGACTGGATGCAGGGTATTTTTCACGTCCCAGATTAGTGAGTGAATAACAACAAACTAGAAGAACCTCCGTATTTCTTACAGCCGCAAACACAATATTGCACCGTTTGGATCTTTTGAACATTTATGGTGAAATTTTCATTCACGCGATGAAACATTATTTTATGTGCGTTCTTGTCCACTCTGTTCTAATGGGATTACCACATGTTACAACATCTTTGATATCTTTGATATCAGTGACATCAAAACCACCATAGCATTTGTAAGTATACTTCCTCATTTTTATCATACTGCAGATGTGATCAAGTATAACATATCAACCTTGTTATGGTAAAATATTGAGTTACTTAATAAAATTTCAGAATATTAAAATATGTTTGATACAGTATGAGGTCATCTGTAACAATTCAACATTTTGCTAACTGAAAATCAACGTGTTCATAAGACGCTGAATTTAGGTAAAAATGTACACCCTGTCCTTGTCCACCCTGTCATCTCCACAAATACTGCAATTTTTTAGTAATATTCACAATAACATACTGTTTTCGTAAATGATGATGTTATGAATTCTGGTACACAAATTCCATTTTTAACAGCTAATTGCATAATTTGCAGTAAGTTCCTGCTAAAAACTAATTATAAAAAAAAGAAATAGGGTTTTAAAAAATGCAGTAATCATTTTCACATTTGTTTTCAAATTTGATTTTAATTTAACTGAATAAAATGTTCTCATTAAATGCCATTTATCAAGAATGTTTCTTTAAAAAGAAATGCTGTCTTCTAGTGCACCCTGTCATACCAAAGTCCACTTGTGATGTCCCTGTCCACCTTGCCATCTTCATATTTTAGCAAAATAAACTAATTATTCCTATAAATAATCCAAATATTTAAAGTGATTTATTACAGACACCAAGGATGCAAATTGTATTATTGGAATTTTTTTGATCAAATATTTTTGCTGACAGATTTTGTCTAGAAAAGAAAGTGTAGCTTGTGTGGATTTGGTAAAAAAAAAAAATATATATATATATATATTACAGACATATGTTGTGGTCAATTCACAAATGCTCTGCTTGCAGTTATAAAATGGAACATATCTTAGATTGACATAAATGTTTCTTGAGTAGTGTACAGTCAAATTAATATAATGAACATTCAAACAATTGGAAAATCTAATTGGGCCCCAATGGCACCCTCTACTGAAAATGACCCTTGACTCTTTAATCCATAAGCCTTTTATTCAGTTATTAATCTTAAGACTTATTATACAATAACTATAAATTATTCAGAAACCACTTTGAAATGAATGTTAGTCATGAAAGTGTGTAACTGAAAAGAGGCCATACATACAAGCCCTTAAGACCACAGAACACCAACTCAACAAACACGACAAACCAAACTGTGTGGGTCTGTTAAGACTCTAGAATGTTCTCTCATCCACAGTGTTGTTGTAAGTTTACATTGGTTAATTTTTCCATAGTTTTTTCACTAAACATAGAAAAATAAAAAGGGACTAAACCATTACAAACAGAACTTATGGTTCTAGTTTTAGTCATTTTCCACCTGCTCGAGATACAACTGGAACTGTCAACAACAAAAAAACAAACAACAAAACAAACAAACAAATGTGATTATTTGGTCATTTTATGCCACTGTAGTGCAGGTCCAATGCATCTAAACTGGCTATTTAGCTACCTGCTTGCTAGCTTAACTTTGTTACACTAGGATGAAACAACTGAACATTCTGAGCACGCAATCACAAAAATATGTAGAAAATCATACTGTAAAAAATCTGTAAAAAATGAATCAACACATTATCTATCTTGCTTCCTAGCTATCATAGCTTAACGCTAGTTATGCTAATATTAAGTATTATAATGCATCTTTCTACATTCACACACTCACTCAAATGTTTACAATTACACAAATCATCTGCAGAATCAAATAACTGTATATTTTTCTCTCGAGTGTGAAAATATGAGCGAAAAAACGCTTGTTCTGTAGAAGTTAACAAAAATGCTAATAACATTAAAGTTAACCATCTACAACACATTCTCCATCAATTTTAAGAACGCTTTCATGATGCAAAAGAACCCCAAAAGGTTCTTTGCATGCTCATAGTTCTATATAGAATTATTTCTTTACTAAAGAACCCTCGAGTGTAGGTTACATTCTGGTGCACTTACTGGTCATGAAAGAGTAAGTAATGTAATTCACCAAATTATTGTTGACTTCAGCTACTAATGTCACCAAAAACAGTAGAGAACACCCTCAAGTACCATTAAGTCCTGCTGATAACAATCTAGAGCAGGTACCAAAAACCATCAGTACTGGACCAGTGGCCAGTGGAAACTTTCCTGTTTAAAAATTTCCAATTCCTGTTTTCAAAGGTTCTGGCACTTTGTGCGGAGGAAAAACTCCCCTGTTTTTTCAGTATTTCTACTTTTAAACATTCTAAACAACTGCAGCTTAGAATCAAAGTGTTTGTTGGGTCGGTGTGCTCTGGCCTTTAAGGTTTAATGGGTTATGGTTTAAGGGTGATATATGGCGATAGCTAATGAGAATCTTACCAAATACTCAAATCATCTGTTCATCCACACCATCTCCCTGTAGAGAGAGAGAGAGAAAAAGAGAGAGAGAGAGAGAGAGAGAGAGAGAGAGAGAGAGAGAGAGAGAGAGAAAGTGAAAGAGATGTATGGAGTTAGTGACTTTACGCTTTGTGACTTTGTGGCTTCCTCTTTTGCTCCCCCCCTCAGAGAAAAGGGAAGTTCTTTCTGTCTAGCATGACATTCCCCTTTCGCATGTACGTAGATCTCTCTCTCTTGAGCTCAGTCCAGCCTTTCTATCTGACTGACCATCAGTGGAGCAACAGGATGTCAGTGCTGCCCATGTTTCCTGTCCGACCCTCTAAAACCTGCCCCGTTTCCTGCAGAGAAAGGACATAGTTCAGCTGCAAAAAGAGCCCACACCTCCCGTACTGTACAGACATACACGTACATACACACACAAACACACGCAGACAAACACACGACTGGATGTTTTAGAAATGCGCAGACAAGAATTGAAAGAGAAGTGGCTGCTTCTGATGTTTAAATATACCAACCCAAGACAAGACGCACCATCACCACACTATCTGACCACAGAGTGTGAGAGACACTCAGTTAACAGATGAACAGCTGTGAGAGCTCTTGCAGTATAAAACATTTACTGTAATGCAAGTCTTTTCTGTATGTTTTCAGATTCATGTATAGAAATACATGGGTTTTTATTTTTTTTGCACTTATAATACACCACTGTAATAATGAAAAAACAAAAACTGTATAACATTACACAGAAATACAGTTGATAACACTGCAAGTTAACACACTTTGGTTAGGGTCTTTGGCAGCTATGGCTACGGCTACAGAGCTTTGGAGAACAAAATATTAATTTATCAAACAATGTGTTTATCTGCCTCGATATCTCTCTCTCTCTCTCTCTCTCTCTCTCTGTCTGGCGTAAACATGGCACAGCTGCTTACGCCTTGTGTTCTGTTTATAATTTTGTGTCTCTTGTGGCCCTCTTCGCCGATTTTGAGTGTAAATAAAAGCCCCAGATTGGGTCTAAGCCTCCTCGCTCCGGTCTGTGCCAGCTGCCTATCTACCTACCTCTCCTCCACACTTAAGTAAGTCTGCCATTTTACACCTTTATTTAAGTCATACCACCAGCAATAACAAAAGCATGTCATAGTTTCATATGAATTATTTTTTCATTCATGGTTCTGCAAAAATTCTGTCCAAAATACAAATTCTAAAATTTTTTAAACAAAACCACATTTACATATTTACATTTAAATTTGAAGAAATGTTACTATTGTGCCTGTAGTCAGACTCAAACATGTTGATAAAAAATGTAATCAAATGTGAATGTAGTTCATTGCAAAACTAAACAATAATTTATGTAATTACATTTAAATAATTAGGTAATGTACATCCAATGTGTAGTAATACACATGATAAAAAGCAGATAAAAAAGGGTCAAGAACATAAAAACAACAAAGTTACAATGGTAATTAATTTCAAAATCTTATGAAAAGCTGATGAGGATATGTTTCCATACTTTTTTGTCTGGAGTTTGATTTAGAATATATATATATAAAGAACAAGTAAACTGCAAGGTTTTCAATAAACGGCCAGTAATAGTATGGAAAATCTTTCAGTAAGGAGCAGTTTTTTATTTATTTATCTTTTAATTTAAAGCAGCTCTATATAATATTTTTGAACTGAAAGAAGCAGCACTACCGAGTATGGAAAAGAACATGGTAAAATATAGTGAATGTCTGCCACTGCGAGTCGCCTTGTAAAGCTGAAATAATCATTTGAAAGTCAGAGGTACCAGGACGGATTTGGCAAGAGTTTTTTAGACCACGTCATATGTCTTTATGTATTAATGTCACACGCACAGACTCAAAAAGAAGGTCTGACTCACTTTTTTTGGTCTCAAATGCAAAATTAACATTATACTGATGAAGATATGATGTGCATAGTAGATAATAGTAGATAATTCACTCACATCTAGAGTTCTCTCTGAATACTCTTTCAACGCACTTGCAAAAGTCAGATTTATCCACTTTTGGGGGTCAGAAGCATGTTACAAAATATTCTTCCACACATTGTGTGCAATTACATATTTCCACTAGAGAGCTCTCCAAATCCCCAAATCCTACATAGTGTTGCTTTAAGCTGGCAATTAAGAACATCTGCACTTACAATGGCAGGCTTGCAAGTGGGAAGAAGCTACTTGAGAGAGAGGGATGCATAAATCATAAAATAAGATCTGAAACAAACAAAAAACCCTCCATGATATTCAATTACAATAAAGAAATAAATAAACAAACGGCAGGTATATGTTTCAATAACAAGGGCCTTTGAGTTTCAATCGTTGGCTGCAGCAGACTGAATAATTAGGAGCCAAAAGAGATTTTCAGTTGAATATGAAGGGAGGATCTGGTGTTACACATAGCAGACAATGGTTATATATAAGATGGTTTGTAAGTAGGGTGGTGACTGGCCCAGGAAAGTCTTATAAACTAGTATACTGTGTACTGTATAATTAGTATATTGTGTATTGCAACTATTGTATATTGTACATCGCTACTAGTGTGTAAAGTGGGCCTATTAACCAGAGAGTAAAGAGTAAAGGATAAGGAGCAGAATGGACAGATAGTACCACTTTGTAGTGTCACTGAGTGTACCTGGGAAATGATTCCACATTAGTGTACAACACTGGAGGATGTATCTAATATAACTACCCTAAAAAAAACTACTATGTTCACTAAAAACTGCTTCAAAACTGAGATAAGCAAAACCACACTGGGTGTTTCAGTGCAAAGACCAAAAACTGATGAACAGCAGGAAAACCACCTATTATTTTTATTTTCATTGGTAAAGTTCAGCACCTAACTTATTTTTAAAAAGAGGAACTCACAGGAAATGAAGAGAAAAAGTCATCAGAATTTAAAGAAGAACACGCCGACAATCCAGCGGTGACCAGGAAGTATTATCTTGTTTGCATAACGCTAACAGACCTTTACAAACTATAATTAGTTTTTTTTTCTTAGTATTATTATTATTATTAATCTTATTATCCATTAAGCTTAAGTGCTGGCTACCCAATGATACCATGATATGGATTCAAATGCACTTAATGTTTGTGGTGAGTTGTGGGATGAATGAAAAAATGATGAAATATTGAGCGTCTCCTAAAGAGGTTACTATGTAAATGTTCAAGTTTCCGTTTTCATCTTCATGACAGCAGGCCTTTAGTAGGTCTCTCAGAGGAAGTTACAGTTGGGGGTAAGCCACAAATAACTACAGTATAATTAGCAGTATTAGAGTAGAATGCCTGCACTCATTAGTAGAGCCGGTTAAAGCTAAAGTGTCACGTTCTGCTTTGTGATGATCTCCAATGATCCAATGATCTCCAAAGCTCAGAAAAAATGGTGCTTTAACATGAAAACACGCTGCACTGCAATACTCAATACTCAAGGTAACGAAGTGAAACACAAATGACACACAGTTGTCATGGTTTAAAGACTAAAAAGCTTCATTGTTTAAACATAGTTGTAAAATGTGAAATAAAAAAAAAGAGAAAACTGAAATGCAGTTCATGAACATAAAAAGAGATTTTTTTTTATATTTAGTGAAATGGAAGCCAAAAATCAAGAGATAAAAAGTGCAGATGAGAGCAGGTGGTCATGGAAGAAGAAGAAAAAGGAGAAGAAGAAGACAATGTATTACAGATGAGATATGTGCAACAGTCCTTGACCATTTTGGTATGCCAATGAAAGAAACTAGACAAAGGGTTCAGCCCAATCTGATCCACTTTGATAATCAGGGGGTTCAGAGATGAAAATAAGTAATTTACAATACTGTACTTATGTCTTTTTTGCTTTCGAGCATTTCAGAATGTCTTTGCATTGACACAGGAGGGAATATTCTGTTTTTCTAGAACTGAAAGACAGCTGATGATTAATTGTTGACAACGGCGTTATATTATAAGCAATGCACAAAATCATCCAGGATCAGAATTGACAGAATAAAACTTTTTTTTTCCAAGTATGCAATTGGCAGTCAGTCAATTAATAATTTTTATTTCGGGTGATCTGTGTTCCAGCTTTATGACATAAATGAGTCAGATAAGTGCACTGATGTTGTATTTGAAGGCTGCTGCTACACCTATACTAAAATGGCATAGCATAATTATGTATCGCTCGTTGTGATAAATAACCAGTTGCTTCTTACTTTCGATGCAGCACTTTATTTGATGTCATGTTATTATTAAATAGGAAACTGCTTTTTCATTTAAGATTTAAAATGCCAGTTTGGCCCATTAAAGAGCAATTAATGTTATTTATACTGTAACTTTGTCTAATTAAAATTTTGAAAATGTGCTGGTGTGTTTCATGTGCTCACTTAGCCCAGACAGTATATGCTTCAAATTTAAAAAAGGACAAATAAAAAAAAGAAAATTAAATCAGCCATCACGCAATTAATCCCTAATTTATATTATCTCTTTTTGTCTTTTACCCTTTGTGAAGTACTTTGACCTGCATTATTTGTAAGAATTATGCTACATGAGAAAAGCTTCTTTATTTATTCTTTCACTCATTTATTTATTTATTTATTTGCTATTTTTAAAAAGGTTCATTCACTGGTGCTCGTTCCTCAAGGGCTGCAGTCAAGCACAGTTTGGTGATCACGCCCTCCAGCACACGGAATAGGATACCCCTATATGGACCTTACATGTAAGACTGATAAAACAGCCTGAAAAGATCACTGGCATACTCAGAATGAAATGTATGTATACAGTGAAAATATTCTTTAGACTGATCGGCCAATCAGAAGCTTTACAGCTTTATTGTCTTTTTGTTCTGAACTGACTGAACTTAAGACACTATGCATGTGCCTGAAAATCTTAATTGTCTTTGTTGCAACTGTCCTGTTATAAAACACATTATTATGCAGTTATTTGTTTGTGTTACAACTATCCTGTTGTAAAACAATTTTATGCAATTATTTGTTTATGAATGCCTTTATTCATCCTAACACAGAACACTCAATGGGAACATCTGAGATCAATGATTCTTACAGCACACAGTATACAATTTTGTAAAACATGTACAAACTGAAACACTTACATACTGTAAGAACAAACACTGCAGTAACAATATATCCTGCATTAAGTTAATTGGTACATTATGTGTCAGTAAAAGTCAAATATTACAAATATTACAAAGTTTCTTCTGAAAAAATCTATTTTTGCTGATTTATAAAAAATAGTCATCACTCAGGGATTTAGCCAAAATTCAAAAAAATAGAAAAAAAAATTTATAGTACACAAAAACAAGTACACACAAAATAAATTTTTCAAATGATCTTTTCATTTATTGAAGGAAAACTGTTATCTAACACCAACTGAAATAAGTAATTACCCATTTTTATACTCTATCATCCAATTAACCAAACTGAGTTGGTAATTGGGATCAATTAAACTAGACACATTTTATTACTGGCTTGCTTACTTGCTTACTTAAATAGAACCTTTCCAGCAACGTGGGGTAGATTAAAAGGTCTCAACAAGCAGCACGCTACCATGATCAAGAGAAATTCCAGAAGATGTG
>JAILXH010064340.1:12206-34470 GCA_023558415.1 Piaractus mesopotamicus | reverse complement strand
CCCCCCCCCCCCCAGCACCTTGGTGGGACATCCAAGGAAAATCTGTGGCCCATGCCATCTATCTACAGTTCTCCTACCTTTGTGCTCCATTGAACCAGGGCTTTGGTAGATCACATCCAAAATAAAGAGTTCTGTGCCCTAGACCACACCACTGACATCCCACCTCTTTCACTTTTCCTCACACTGTCTTTATTTCTATTTATCTCTTCTTCTTACCAGAGGGAGAGATTTCTCCAATAAAAAGCTAAGGTTGGAAGATAGGAAAGCCCGACAGAAAGTAAAACAGATGAAGAAGCAAGACTAAATTAAGTGATCAAAAAAAGTGAACAAAACACAAACAGAAGCTCTGCAATGAAAGGGTCTTCAGAAAGCATGGTAAGTATTGTCTGTCTAACGTGTGTGGCTCCCGATAAGACACATCAACATGGTTGTTTTGAAGCTGTGAGCAATAAGCAGTGTAATGTACTGCTCCATCCTGAAAGCTTCAGCAGCTAAACTGGACGCACAGCTGTTTCATATTATTATTTACTTGCTTGGCCAACACCCTGGATTCTCCAGAATTACCCACAATAGTTCTGCCCAACTACAATGAGCAAGCAAGGACTTCAGAAAGTGTGTGTGTGTATGAGAAGAAAAAAGGGGGAAAGAGAGAGAGAGAGAGAGAGAGAGAGAGAGAGAGAGAGAGAAATGTAGAGAAGAAGAGAGAGGAGGGGAAAAGAAGGAAAAGCAATGCATTTCAGAAACAGAAACAAGTCTCACTCAAGTCTGGGCCTGGGCTTGATGCTCTGTCTGGGCAAATCCATTCCCATCAGGGAGTGTAAGTCTATGAGTCCTGAGCACCCTCCCACTTTCCATGGCCTCCTATTCTAAACATTTTTTTCATTGTAGTAAGCAAGGCTTTTTGGAAAAAGACATGGATTACATGTACAGTATAATCAAAGTGTGTATATACATGTGTGTGTGTGTGCGTATATATATATCTATATATATATATCTATATATATATATATATACATATATATATATATATATATATATATATACACATTATACATATATATATACATTATACATGAATTTCTTCAGCTATAATGAGGTCGCTAGTGCTATGTACAAAATGTTTCCAATTAAAATATAAATAAATGTAGAATTTAAAGGATAACAATATAATAATAAAGTTTAGAAACTTTGCCTGAGAGCACAAGTGCAGTAGCCAGAAGAATAGCAGTAACAGTAACATCTGTAGAACCCCAGTGCATAGTTAACCTCCCTGTCAAGGGTTTAAACCAGTATACCATTTACTGCTGAGCCACTGCTGCCCTTAAAGTTAATTTTCTACTGTATTCGTTTAGTGTAAGATGTGCTGCAAGGGAGTGCAATTTTTGATCATTTTTGAATATGTGAATTTAGAATTACTGATGAAATCATTACTTAAACAACATTGCTTATTCTACAGTCTCCTTCCAGTAGGTCTGTAGCATGCTGAACTGATGACTTTCACTTTAACTTTTATCCCTCACTGCGCCCATCTTTGCTTACTCTGTGTTTATTCTTGCTCTCTCTCTCTCTCTCTCTCTCTCTCTCTCTCTCTCTCTCCTGTAGTGTAGATGGAGACAGAAGATGAAAGGCTCTTAGTGTTTGGGAGGAGCCTGTCGCTCAGCTGAGCTAAGTCACAGCAACACAGGGAGGCAGTGAGGGAGGGAGCAAGATAAAGAGAGAAAAAGAGGGAGGGAGAGAGAGGGAGACAAAAAAAAAGCCTGTCATGTTGACCTTGTCTGGCTGCCAGGCACAGGAGGGTGGGCTAGCATGGAGGGGTGGCCTTGCTTTGAGAAAACAGGCGCCCCTATGTGAGAGGGGTGGGAGAATACAGGCAGGAGCAAAACTGGCAACACCACAGAAGGAAAGAACAGAGTCATGGTGAGAGGGTGTGTGTGTGCTACGTGCTACACCATCTCCTTGAAGAACCATAACCAGCAGCCTCTTCTGTTGTTGTGGGCAAACAATACTCACCACTCAACACCAGCATGCCTGTTTTCATTTCACATCAGTTTGTCAATTAATTATGTTGCTACCTCTTCCTGTTCTGTTCACATCTTGATGTGTTCTGGTTTTGAAAACCAAACCCCTACGCAGCCCCTAAACACACACACACTGTTGAGTTTAGGCCAAGCTACACAAACTGGAATCACTACACTGTTTTTTTTACACATGCCACCAAGAGCCTGATACCACAGAAAGGTGCATTTACATAAAGCTACCTCTAGTATCACATTACATTTGTATTAAACCAAAATGCTCCTTTTCATGGACCAGTAAAGTTTTTGGAAAGTAGAAGAGGGTGAGGTATGGTGTCATAATATCCAGGGTCCAGTGAGAGATTGGGGCAGCCCCTCCCAAAATTTGAATACCTGCAGTGAGCCTGCCTGGAAGGAGCTCAGGCTTATCGTTTGTTTTCTGTGTTTTTTAGTAGTCAGAGCCTCTTGCAACAGGCAAGCAGTTCTGGGTGCAGGTGAGTGTTTAAGCACAGATTTGTCAGAGGACTTACTACATGGCTACAGTGCCTTGTGGCAGCGCTGAAATATAGCCAAGGGTCATCAGTTTGTGTGCAGAGTTTCCGTATCCCTGTCAGTCCCCATAAATCCTTTTCTCCAAGGTTATTTACTGTATCGGGGAAAATGAAAGCCAGACTCCTTCTTTTACCCTTACAGAGTCAGTCACTACCACACCCAGAGGCCAAGCAGCAGAAGCTGGCTCTGCATCTGCTTGGTCGATCATGGACGATTGTAAACAGGCAACTAAGCGTCTATATATCTTGGGGTCCTCACTCTCTGCAGTATATATATTGCCCGATTTGAATCTCTTACATGTGCTAGCAACACTTTTACGTGCACGTTTATGCAACTGACACTATTCCTGATGTGCAAATTAAGAAGATTCATGACTAAGAACAGTTTGGTGGTATCAAGAGAATACCACATCAGAACAGATTAACTTATGTAGAACTACAGAACTGTTAGAACATTTGGTCGTGTAGTGAGCTGTTTAAGGAAGTCTGTGATTATGTGACCTTGAATTGAACATCATCCTGAGCCTTACCTACTGTACAATATATTTGTATTTCTACTGCGTTGACTGTACAAACAATTAATAGCAATTTATAAGCTAACTTGTTAGTATACGTGTTCTAGGCATAGCATGTAAGTGTAAAAGTAGAAGGCTAAACCTGTGGAACTTAGTGCTTATTTGAGAGTGTGAGAATGGCGAAAAAGCAAACTTAATAATTTTAGGAGTATAAAATAAGCAAGTGTCAGTAGCTAACATTCCTTGGGTGCCTTTTCTTTCTTGCCTTGGGGAAGCACTACATCTGCTCTGGCTTAGCCAATCAGGCCAGTTCAAGCAAAGGAAGGGTGTGTCAGTCATTCAGAATGATGTGCAGTCTTGAATAGCCAACCATATTTATGGCATTATTGATATAAAGTTATGTTAAAGATTACTATATATCATACTTTTACTCTCACCTTTTCATAACCACTGTTTCATTTTACTGGCGTTTAGGTAGTGGTAGTCTGTTGTCTTAGATTAAGGAACACAAATAAAGAGCGTTCAGCTTCAGTAGTGTGGAACCACAGAAATTGTGCTTACCTGAATGTCCAGTCATATTTATGAGAAGAGAATTCTGTGAATTACATGAATGGTCTGTTGGTCTGTTATAATCAAACTGATTCAGTAGCAATCCTAAGAAAATCTGTGATGTCCATTCTACTGATTTTCATTCTAGAGCATGTGCCTGTTGACAAGTCAGATAATGGTGTATATATAAGTCTTTTTCATTCACTATAATTCCCAACATATTCCTGGCTCTCTTTCTGTCTCTTTAAGAACCATCTCTGAATCAGGCCAAGCTTTTTATTACTTTTATTTAATTCCTTTACCTTCTAAACAAATCATAAAGCAAAAATAAATTATAAAGCATCTCTCACAAACAGTTTTCTTTTGTATTTCTTTCAGTCATTTGCCCTCAGTGCACTTCCACAAAGTGAGATCTTTGTGCTATGGTGCCTGTGGGGAAACCATTTTAGACCACCACTCTTGCTGTTTTCAGACACACAGAGAGGCAGAAAGACAGCCCTTCCCTTGCTTACACTCTCCAAACCCTGTTATTGCATGCAGAAGTGTTCGGATTGCATCACTGGCTGTGGGGAAAGGCAGTGGGAATTGGTTCAGAGTGAAGGAGGGAGGAAATGAGGGAGAGAGAGGCACACAGACAGAGAATAATCTAGAGAGGGAAGAACTGCGTTGATGTTCATGAAATTTCAGTATTTTAAGTTAGGGGTTGGGCAGGACATTGGAGTTGGTCTGATGTTGATGTTGAAGAATGCTTGAAAGATTTGTCACTGGAGCCCTGATATTTCTAGCACAAGCAATCCATTTATTGTGCAGGTTATATTTTGTGAATTGGTTTTGAGAAGTGTATGGGGTAAAAATAGTGATTTGTAGCTTCATATCTGCAAAAATGAACAAAAATGGCAAGCAATTTCACTTAAATCAAAATGACACTTTAATCAAATGACAACATATGCACTGCATTTTATAAAAGCTCTGCAAAATAATAAAACGTGCTGCAAATTTGTAGATGCTCTGCAAACTCAGAAAACACTTTCATCAAAATGACGACAGTTTACAAATGCACTGCAAATACAGAAAATACATGCATGTCCAGAAATGCTGCAAAGTCAGTCACAATACAAAGGAAATGTTTCCAGGGGGCACTCTGGATGGAGCTTTTCAACTTTTATTTGAGCCGATATCACGTAGTAGGAATTAGCTGTAGAGAGTAACGGTAAAATTTCAAATGACAATACCAGATATTACTGATAACTACCACAGTATGTAAAGCTATGGCATGTCCGAGAGCAAACTAACCAGCCAGGGTAACCGTGAATTTACCAGTATGTTAACTTAGAAATGAGAATGTACAGTTATCTGAACTCACATTAGCAGTAAAAAGCTTGAAACCATACTAAAACCTACATGAGAACGCAATTATGATTAACAACCACATAGTGGCGATGGCGTAGAAGTCGTGGGAAAACAAAGGGCCTTGAACACGTGCTCTTTAATAAAACCCACCAGCAGGGTAGGCTGGAGTACCTGTGGTGCATCCATGGCCAAACGAGCCGGAATGGAGATTCTACAGTACATATATTCATTCACTCATCTTCTAAGCTGCTTATCCTTCTGGGTCGCGGGGGGTGCTGGAGCCTATCCCAGTGGTCATTGGGCAGAAGGCAGGAAAAACCCTGGACAGGCCGCCAGTCCATCATATACATTTATACACACACCAATTTAATATCTATAATTCACCTGACTGCATGTCTTTGGACTGTAGGAGGAAACCCACGCAGACACTGGGAGAACAAGCAAACTCCATGTTGAAAGGACCATGGTCACCCAGCCAGGGAATTGAACCCAGGCCCTTCCTGCTGTGAGGCAACAGCGCTACCCAATGCATGCATGTCGTATAAGCTTCAAGTGTCAGTCTATTGATGCCATAAGAATTCTATTAAATCCGGTGTGGAAAAGTGAAAGAACAGCACAATTAGCTTGACTGCAAATTCCATGGCATCATGCTAGCAATGGTAATCTGTAAAACAAAAGTTATTTGCATGGTGAACCACATGTCTGGCACATATTCATGATTATATGACCAAAATCCAAAGTTACTATACTTTTGGAATATCCCATGCTCTGCTTTTCATTGGTAGAAGTTGCGCTTGGTTGTAGATGAAAATGATCCCAGGGATGAATAGAAGGGTGTAGAGTTTGACACTGGGGAGGGCACATTCGCAACTAAGAATCTGCCAATGAAATCACAGAGCTGAATAGCTGTTTGAAAACAATTCTGAAGAGGCTTATGACAAAACTAAGCATATTGTAGTATATGTGTTTATTGGTCGAAGAAACTGGCTTTGAACAGTATAGAGACACTCAAAGAAGTGCTTATTTGTATTCTCTAACAAAGCTGAAGTCAGCTGCTTATTTGCCAGCTTTCTGTTCAATTTTCCTGTTTCACCTTAAATTGTGCGGCAGTTATTAGTGCCAGAATGTAACTGCTGTACCATTTAAGATGGAATGGGCATTCAAACAAGAAGCTGGCGAATAGAAAGCTGCCGATATGTAACATTACTGTCCTGTCTCACGTGTACAACTCGGAGCATGTAAATTAAATTAAAAAGTTTCATTTTATGTGATTAAGTTGACTGTTTGCTGTGAATTCCCAAGCTAATGACAAGGCTAATGGCTCACTGTATTCGCTTAAAAGTAAACACCAATTTTTCTCCGTAATTAAATGGTTAAGATGTAAACAAAGTCATTCAGTATGGTTTGGTGTGAAATGCTCCCTTGAGAATTGTTTAAAGTGATTGTGATAGGAACCAGACATCCACTTCTAAAAGCTCCCTCAAAGAAATTTATTACACAAAATGGTTATGAATACAGTGCCTGATGCCCAAGATATTGTTTATGATAGTTTTGTGATAAATTTGTGGCCTAAAACATTTTGTTAATCCATTTATATATATTCATGGTGGAGTGGTACCTGCAGGGCGTTATAAGGCAAAATAGTCCCCCCAGATTTTTTTCAGATTTCCACTATTTTATCATTATTATCATTACATAAAAAAACTCAGAAGACATGTATGTTCACTGCAGGTTTTGCATGGTAAATAAAATGTCTACATTTGTGTTGTAGACATGGTGACCCTGGCTCCTATCACTGCCACTGTAAAACAGAGTCTGTAACTTTTTATACAATGAACCATTTTATGTAAAGCCACTCTAAATGACTTTGTTTACATCAGATTGACTGAATTATGCACCAATTTTTTAAAATCAGTGTTCCCCTTTAAGATAGAAAGGTAAATAATGAGGGTAAACAAAATAACGGCAAAAATAAATGTTTTAAACATTACAGATGTAAGCTGGCATTAACCAACCTAACCATGAAAAACTAATCCCATCTGAATAGGGCTTAAGGCTACTCTTTGAAAAAAAAAAAGCCTCAATAACATTGTGTCCTGTGATGGTTTTATTTATCTTTTTTTTTTTTTTTTGGTGGCATGATGCTGAAATGAATCTCAAAACAATCTACATTAAGGTTAAGATTGAGGAAGTTCTAGCATTACAAGACTGAGACACGACTAAGAGCCTGTGTCCCAAACAACACACCCTGGAACTTTACATACTACACTACTGAAAGCACTTCTAATGGTGGTGTAATATTTTTTACATTTTATTTAGCCCGCGCTAAATAAAATGTAAAAAATATTACACCACCATTAGAAGTGCTTTCAGTAGTGTAGTAGGCAGTATGCAGTTTGGGACGCGTCCAGAGGCTAACAATACCTGTTTCAGGGTGTTTTTTTTGACGACTTGAGTATAGTTAATGTTAGGGTTAGATAACCCAAACCCTTCTAGTATAACAGTGAATGATGTGTATAACAAGAAGTTATACACAAGCTGTTTTCATAGTTATAATTAGCCATTGTTGCTGTTTGTTGTGCTCTCGTTACTGACCTCAAGTTTAAAGCTGATGAAAACTAACCTCACTACCAACCAGACACTCTGACAAGGCAAATGGTTATTCAAACACAGCATAATTTTTTTAGGCTAAAGCTCTTTATTTTTGAACAGGCACCCCAACACAAGCCTTAACAAGGGCTAAAAGAAGGCCTAGAGCCACCCAACACAGAACGTACCATGATATGGGAAGGTTGTCTGATTTGCTGGCAAAACAAGCTACCCTCAGTATTGCGCTTTTAAAATTTATATTTTTTATTTTTCCATCACAGTTTCCAATATCCAGTTATGCCAAATAAATGTAAAGGAGGTTAGACGGCAGTGTAAAAAGCTCATATACTATTGAGTAAAATATTAGCGACAATGAAGTGCATTGAAGTAAGTTCAGGAGCTCCTCCATTGCCTCTTGAGTAAAAAAGCAAATAGACATCTTAAAAAAATGTAAGTGCCTCAGGGTATGAAATACAAGAACATCTTTGGCGTGTTTATCAGTGGTCTTTATTGATGTGTTGGCATGCAAAGCAAGGCAAACTGATGGGATCCATATCATTGATCTAAGTACAAAATCATGACTCACCATCATAGCACAATGTAAAATTTGGTCTGTATGGTTGCATAAATAGTGCAGGAGGTTTATGGATGACAAAATGGAAAAAGCTAGGTTTGATGATTTACATGTTTATTATATTAGACTGCAGGGAACAACTGTTGTCGTTGGGCAACCATCATTGTAACTGTGGACAGAGAGTGTTCAAAATAGTCTCTGTCATTTAACTGTGGTAGATGTTCAACTACACTTTTGGTAAATGCACCCCTGAACTGCAATCAATGACAAAATAATTACTCTTTCAAAAATTCTCTTATCTGATGGCTTAGTCAATTCAGCCAGATCTCATTATGTACACTTAGGAATTGATGTCTCTCCAATGCAGCACTTCAGCTAAGCCTTATGACAGCCAGCCTCTTGACCACCTCTTGCCATGTTGATGTAAAGATGGCGCTGTTGAGTGGTCTGCAGGTTTCAGCCTCTGTCTCTGCCATTCCACCCTGCAACTTCCAGCCTCCTTCCCCTGAGTCAAGTCAGGTCAGGCTACATTTCATAATCCCAGCCTTGGCTGTGTTTGCTGGGAGGCCGACAAGCGCTGAGTGTGAAAACGCCTGCGTCTGTTCTCAAAGGGGTGCCTCACACACCCTAAGCCTGCAACTGACGTCAAGTCTGCTGAAAAAAGGAACAGAAGCCTGCTTAATGTTCAAGTCTGTGTTAATCTCCCCCTGTGAGTTCAGGCACCAGGGCTGCTGATAGACCCATGGAAAGATGGAATAATTGGGAACTCAATTCTTTGCCAGTTAGTTGTGGTCTTCTTCACTAGCCAGATATATACAGACTTGTGTATTAGAGGAAGTCTGAAGATCTCTCAACCTATTACTTGCACTCCTTTTTATGGCAGAATGATCAGTGCCGTTTATTTAAAATAGCAATGTGTGTCTGATTTGTAGTTGTCTTCTTGAGTCTCACTTTATCTCACACAAAGCCTCTGGGTTCAGCCTAGGTAGTGCTCTCTCTGCTAGTGCGAAATCACAACAGCAGCTCTCCCTTTCTCTCCCTCCCTGCCTCCATTCTATCCCTAGCCTCTGCAAGGAATTCCTTAGTGTCTGAGACTTCTGGCTTGGGGCCATTGGTAGCTTGCTAAGAGGCTTCCTGTTGCAGTCCCTCTCCCCACCACTTCTCCTTCCCTCCCTCTCTTGGCTTTCCGCCACTTTTTTTCTCTCCTTTTCTCCCTCCCTTTTGCTATTTGAGATCACACAACTCTCTCTTGGCAGGTGGCTGCTTTTGGCTATGCTTGCATTGGAACCATAGACAATTTACTTGAATTGGCGCTCTCTCAGTTATACGTTCAACTTTTTTTTTATTTGCACACCTTTCCCCCATCTTTCCTACCCCTTCTCTGTTTTGGCTGATTATGTAATATCCCATAATCTACCCAGAACATTTTTATGGGGGAAAGCGAAAATCGGGAAATAGAAAGAAATATTTTGGGAGCCAACAGATTTGATTAAACAAGGTGCATTAGGAAAAACAGATCGATTACCACAGTTATTCAAAATAGTGAAAGCACAGAAGAGGGCTGTCCCTGTGTATAGCGTATACTCTATGAATTATACAAAAAAAGAAAAACTGTTTGAGAGAGGGGGGGATGATGGGAAAACAGGAGGGGTGGGAGAAAAAAACTCAGAGGGAGAGAAGGACGAGTGCAGGAGGGCAAGAAAGGGGGGAAGATGAAGGGAAAAAAGCAGAGAAGGAGAGAGAGGGGCCCTGTGGAGGCGGAGTGGAAACTGAGGTTTCCTGTCTGAGAAGGCGGCTGGCTGAGGCAAAGAGGAGCAGGAAAAAAATCTCTCAGCTTCAGGACTGTGTGTGTGCTAAGGGATGTTGGGTGGATGGAGCCTATGGTTTGAGTGTGTGTGTCACTAGAGGTTGGATCAGTCTGCCTTAGGGGAGGTCAGGTGAAGAAGAGAGAAAGTGAGAGGGACAGAAATATTTAAGTGATGATTGTGAGAACAGTAAAATAGAGTAGATGAGAACACAGAGAAGACAATTAAAATGAGGCTACAAAATTACAAATTTACATGTAGTAAAATATCACTCCAGATTCCTTTGAAAAACTGAAAGGAAGTTTCCTGAAAATAGTGGACACTTTCAATACTTGAAGATTTTAGATTGCGATTAGTTGTTGCTTCAGTGTACTTTTCTGCTGTTGACACTTGAAAATGAATAACTTGTACTTAGAGGCCATTTTGACTGGAAATGCAATAAATCAAAGGGAGAACTCTTTTGCACAGTACTGTATACATACAGACAGCATCACATAGAGAGACATTTAGGCAGGAGGTGTGCGAGTCATTGAAATGAAACATAATACTGATCATAAAGAAAACAAAACAAGGGAATCACATTTGCACAGCAACAAAGCACAACAACACAACACTAGAGCAAAAGAAACTGCTTATACAAGAGAAAAGACTACTAATGGGAAAAATGGGAGACTACATTCAGGTAGAAACACTATAATTAGTAGGAAGGACTCCAACAAGCAGCTCTTGAGGCCAGGGGGAGTCGATATTGCGGCGGCTAGGATAAAGGAAGGGTCAGGAACAGGAACCAGGGCAGGACTGGGTGAAGTGGCAGGGACCATGACAAGTACAGAGACAAGGAGAGAAGATGTGACAACATAGTAGCAACAAAGCACAATGAAACACAAGACTGGACAAAGAAAGAGAAACATGAGGGCTACTCATTTAAGCAACAAAACTAGAAACACTTGGGAAAGAAGTGGAAACAGACTACACACAAGTAGAAACATTAATGAGTAGGTGGGACATGAGAGAAGACACAGGAGGAGACCAGCAAAGGAACAGATGAGTAACAAATGAAAGCAAGACATAACATAGAATAGCACTGTACAATCTTGAGCCACCATGAGCTGCCCAAACAGCTTTAGTGCACCTTCGCATAGACGCCATTTACACCTGGCATTAACATGGGTCCTGGATTAGTAGACAGCTCTAAGCATAGGTGTGAACTGGGTTCAATGTGTCTTGGTGACATTGTGATTACTCAAACCACCTTCGGAGGTGGTGAGTGACACTTACAATCACGTAATGTGTGTGTAGTATGGAAAGTATCTCAATGCATTAACAGCATTAAAGAAAAACCACCTTAATCAATCACATTCCATTGGTGTTTTGACAATGGTGGAATAGAGCGCTGTCTAACATGTGGGTCCAAAATCTCGCACAGGTGTTAAATTCGGTTGAGATCTGGTAACAAAAAGCCACAGGATATGATTTAAATCATTTTTCATTTTTACTGACACATCATTGCCCTGTGGAAGGGGGCACTGTCATCCTTTAAGAAACCACTCCCATTACAATATAAATGTTTAATCACAGGATAAAAGTGATCAGTCAGAATAACTTTGTACTGATCTTTAGTGAGCCTTTCCTCTAGGGGGACAAGTGGACCCAAACCTTGCCAAAATGATCACTAGTCAGATGAGCAGCCTTTGTGACTGAAGATCCTATCACCCGTGCCCCACCAATGAGCCCACTTTCAAAGTCACTTAGATCTTTTCCTTTTGCTATCTTAATCCATAATTAAGGTCAACCGGGCCTGCTTATTATCATACATGCCACAGAGTGTAGTAGGATGTTAATTGCTTAATTGTCTCCTGCAGTACCTATGTCTGGAAGAATCTGTAATTGTTATGGTTCTCCAATCTTTTATTCAGTTTTTTCCTTCAATTTTTCACCCATGAATACAGCACATATATCACTGAAACAGGTTCTTACCAAACCAGTTTTGGCAATGTTATTTCCATTTTTGTGCACTGAAGAATGACTTAAGCACTCAAGGATAACATAACTGTACCAAAAATAATGAGATTGCAAGACATACTCTAAATTTAAACTTTTCATATGTTCTGCAGTGACATTTGGATTAGGTCATTGGTTCTCAATTCTAGTTCTGAGGAGCTCTTGCACTTCCCGTTTACATGTGACAGGAGTGAAAAGAATGAGAACCTGGAACTGTAGACACAACCTGGTTTTATACTGTAGCATGTTGTAGATCACTCTATTATTGTTCTACCATTTATTGTTCGAAAGAAGGATGAATAATGTTTTGAGCATTGAACATATCTGTGTTACCTATGTTTTTGCACCAAGAATGTGATATTGGAGACCCCACACCCTCTCTCTGATTGTTGGCACAGCAGCCCTTTCTGGTGTAGAGGGAGGCTCGGGAAGGGTGCTCTCCTGGAGACCATCTCACAGGGCCAGAGAGGGTACGGGGGAGGGGGTGGTCAGTATTCAGTTTTATTCACTGCAAGGGCATCATGGTTCTCTACAAAAGAGCATAACATGCAGAAAAATACTTATAAAACACAGTCCAAAAAGAATCCACCACCCCCATACATTAATAGCTCATTTAGTCAAAAACAATGCTTAAACTATGCCTGGTAATCCTAAATTTAGAAAATTAATAAATTGGGCTTTTTACTTTAGCTTTATACCCATTAGCATTGCTTTTATGATTCTGCAACCTTCCACACCTCATCTTTACTCAATGAAATGATGACTTTGAGACTTCCTCAATGGGGTCGGCATATATTATTTTTCCATGGGTGCTGGGGTCATTTTGGAAGCACGGATGTTTCATTTCAACTTCCCCATTAATCCCTTGCACACCACCCCATCCGTGCCCACCCTGACCTCCTTCGTCCAGCTGCTGTGGCGTATGTTTACCCTGCTGGGTAGAAGAGTGAAAGAGGGGCCCAAAGAGGGATATGGACTGACAATGCGGCCTTTCAAAGACTTGCCGACCCCATGGCACAGTGGGGAAGTCTGCATGGGGCAGAGCGACACTCTCTCCACAAACTTCACATGCACCCGCCACCCTGCTCCACTGGCCCTCAGAGCTAGCGCTCTCTTCAAGAGTTCCATCATTCTTGCCACACAGAACAGTAGGCTGTGTGTTCTGAAGAGGCCATCACAAGTCTCTTAGTCACTGGAGCTACAGAGGTATCATGAGGTGAATAAACAAACTGTCAAATGTCTTAATCACCCAAAAATGCTGCAGCCATAACAAAGTGGTACAAGGCAAGTCCAAAATCGTTCAAACAAAAATGTTTAAATGAACAATCAAAAGTTAGATAAATTTTCATAGTGCTAACAGTTCCCACACTAATGTTTATTCTTTTTGCCATAGTATTAGTATGTTTGTCTATTCCATTCACAACAATACTGGTATCTTGAAGTGTGTGCTGTAGAGGAACATCATCTGGAAGAAGGTCAGTCAAGAAGGTTGGGCTGAATTGTGCCATTCCTGAATGCTCTTAGGCACAGTTTGTGCCAGAGGGTGGACATTAAGGGTTCAGGTGAGCTAATTAAACATAGGAAGAGATGATTTATTACAGCTGTCTTCAAGCATCGACGAGTAATGGTTTGCACATGGACCCTATAACCCACGTGAAAAGGCCTTTTGTTTTTGGCTCCTTTGGAGTCCTTCCTGGCTGAAGCCATGTGGTGTGGGGTGCTTACAAAGATCACCACAATAAGGGGGGGAATTTCATAACTTGGTCAGGAATGAGGGGTCACTTTATGCACAGATAAACCAGCAATACAAACAACATTAGTGCCTGAGTCAATATCACCTCAGGCAAAGAGTGCGTTTTTAAGTGGGAGTCGAGATCAGAGTTACGCTACACAGCAAGTCCAACTAGGCTGCAGATGAAAAATATTAAAGATGTTGATATAGTAGTAGAGAGAAGCAGATGCAGATTCAGATCTGATATGAATAATTAACCTTTTCACGGATCTTGTTTCTTGTTCAACCATAGATATAGTGATTTTTTTTAATTATCCTAACAAAAAATGGGTAATACTGGACTGTTTTCCCCACATTTATGGAGATGTAAAACTGGTCTGGGTTACTTCTCAAAAACTATCAAATATTAATTATTAACCAAGCACTTATTACAACGTAGTTATCTCATTCCTCCAGAAACCCGCCTCACTGCAGTCTATGTCAGCATAACCTCACCACTTCAGCATGCTGAGCTCAAAGCATGATTAGATGGCTGTAGATAAAATGGATTGCTCATTAACTTTTTCTAAGGCTAAATCATGTGTATTCTTTCAACCAGACATCTTTTCCTGTTAGACTATCAATTCAAGTCTTTGATCTTTCTGTTCCATTGGTTTGTGCTTTTAAAGCTGTAGGATCCAGCTGCAGTCTATGTGTAATCATAGAGCAGTATGAGGTTTGTAGGACCCCTGTGATATGCAAGAGTCATATCACATTGATAAAACAGTTTTCTGAATGTATGTGCACGTGTGAGTATGTATGTATGTGTGTTTGGTGTGTGTGTGTGTGTGTGTGTTACAGTATTTGTTATCAACCATGGTGTCCTGGCTACTGGACTTGGGGCCACCTCTCGGGTGGATAATTGAACTTGATGACCTCTCCTCTTACCCTCTCACAGGCACTCCTCATGTGAACCCAAGCTAAGCACTCTGAAAGACAACAATTCAATGCACTGTTGTGTTGTAGTGTGTGTGTGTGTGTATGCATCTGTAAAGGGCAAAGTGGAAATAGTCATGGAATGCCATACAGGTGTACTGTGTAAAAATTGCAACAGGGTTGTTTTTTTGCCCACAAATAGTTCTTGACTACATTTTTCCCTCAAACAACCATATTTAAAAATTAGATTTGTGAGAACCTTTTAAAGTTTTAAAGGGCCCAAATCATGGAAACTGAATTTGCCTTACCTTTGAAATAAGAGAGTTTGATGTAGTATGTAAACACTTTCAGTGTTTTAGAACGTACAGTGCATATATGGAAACTAAGCTGCAAAAACAGACAGTTTTTACATTGCCATGAAAACCAGCAGTTACATATATCAACCTATTCATTTACATATATCAGTCTTAAAAGCACCGTTTCAAAAACAGTTTTCTTCTAACAGATAAAGATTCTGGAAAAGGGTCATGTAAAAATTAATGATGACTGTTTTTGTACATGAAACCACACAAACCCCCTAACCACTGCCATAAAGAACCACCTACCAATGAAAAGTGGTTCTTCTATGCCGCAAAGACCCCTTTTTAGCACCCTTATTTTTAAAAGTATGCAGTATGTAGTCGAGGATAGGGTAGTTTTTTGGTGCTTGTGGAAGTTAATTGTTTGAAATCATGGGTGCAGTTGTGTGGAATACAGAGGGGCTGAGTGGGTACTAGTGTGGTGTGTGCGCGCGTGAGAGAGAGCGAGAGAAAGAGAGCAACTTCTGAAGTGCCCTATGTACTCAGTGAACCTTGCGTGAGAGAGGCACAAAAGCTGCAAGGGTCAGACTCTAAGGGTCATAACTACTATGTGTGTGTGTGTGTGTTTGAGTTTTATTCAAACACGTTTGGATGAGGTCTGAGATTAGGCTTTTACCAGCTTTGAACTTGAGGTCAGTAACGAATAGCAACGGCGGCTACTTATAGCTATGAAAACGGCTTGTGTATAACTTCTTGTTACGGTACTAGGAGGGTTTGGGTTAGAAACACCCTGAAACGTCTGGTGTTCTCTGGCCACATCCCAAACAGCATACTGCCACACTACATAGTATGTACAAATAGTACACCACCTTTGGAATTGCTTTCAGTAGTGCAGTATGTAAAGTTCCAGAGTGTGTTGTTCGGGACACAGGCTCACTGTCTAAGGTTAACATTAGTCTAGGGTGCCCAGACGTCCCCGTTTTCCCGAGGCAGTGCTCGTTTTTGGCAGCCTGTCTCCGCTAGAGCTGTCCCCAGAAATGTCTCCGTTTTTAAATGTGAATTAAAAACACACCGTAAGGTCCTAAAGGCTCAGTTATACTTTCGCAGCAAACTCTGCCCTTCAGATTCACTGATTTTGATTGAATCGCGGGCACGGTCAGTCTAACGTTTCATTTACCCTAATCATTTACCTTTCTTTCTTAAGGAAATGCAGTGCCTCATTAGCCTCGCCATTAGCTTGGGTAATCACAACATTCAACTTCATCGCATAAAATCAAACTTTTCTGTAATTTTTACATGTTCTCAGTTGTACACGTGAGACAGGATAGTAATGTTACAAATCGACCTGATTTTAACCTCAGAGAACCATGAGGCTTATAGAGACTAGGACCGTGACGTCAGCCGAAGTGAGCAATGCAAGTCACTGTGGGATTTTAGGACACGGTAGCTAACTACGGTAGAGACCGAGTAAAGTTAGTGAAGTGCATTTGCGGTGGTGGTAATGTTGTCTTACATTTCAAACACGGCGAAATGGTGAATGCTTCCTGTATTATCAACTGCTATAATCGTTCTCACGACCGGCGTGGAAAACGTATGCGTTTTTTTTTTCAGCTTTCCAGCTTGGAAGCAAACCAGTGGAACTTGGGTCGAACTCTTCTGATATCTGGTTCATATCACCACCTCCGTGAACAGTTTTGCTTTGGCATGTTTCACTAGAATGCAGCAATTAACACCAAGCCACCCTGAAGTACATATAAACAGGTAAAAGAAGTAAAGTGGCCGTGTAACTTTCAAGTATTTACATGTGTAAGTGCTCACACCACAAACAAGATGGGAAAACACATCTGGAAATGTTACTGGCGGTAGTTTAGATCATCCGTCCACTCTGTGTTCCGATCGAGCCCGTTAATTTCCTTTATTTTCTCAAAATAGCGCTCCTTGTTGAGCTTCTCCCGGTAAGGACTCTTGCACTTGACCTTCACACGGTTCATTCGTGATTTTCTCTGTTGACTTGTGTTTTAAGACGCACATCCTAAAATATGGCGACCACTACCCACAATGTAATGCGCCATTACGTAGTTGCCCATTCTCTATTCGCCAGCTTCTTGTTCGAATGCTTATTTCACCTGAACGGTGCAGCAGTTACTTTCTGGCACTAATAACTGCCGCGCCATTTAAGGGAAAATTTGAACAAGAAGCTAGCGAATAAGAAGCTGACTTTAGAGAACACAAGTAAGCGCTTCATCCAGTATCTCCATTCTTTCGAATTGCAGACGAATAAACAGAAATGATACAATATGCTTAGTTTTGTCATAAGCCTCTTCAGAATTGTTTTCAAGCAGCTCTTCGGCTATGTGACATAAGTGGCAGATTTATAGTAGCAAACGTGTACGTCCCAGTGTCACTTCTACACTCATGGTATAAACTGTTGTGTTCTCTTGAAACAAGGGGCAGACATATTCAAGCAGATAAAAGTGTTTTTGATCAGATGGATAATATTCTTGATTGGAGCGTTTCGTTTTGCTAATTTAAAGGCATTAGTTTGACTTTCATTTCTGTCAGAAAGGAATCAGAAGATACCTTGATGTAACTTTGATGCCAGAACTGACAAACTATGATTATTTAGAACAGCCTAGTAAATTATTTGACTTAATAAAGCCATCAAGACGAAAACAGACAGGCTGTTGTCATTAATTACATTTTCATGGTAATTCATTATGGAGGCATAGAGTGAATTCATTTAGAATGAGGAAATCAGAGAATTCAGCATGTGCACTGGTTGGATTAACATAGGGTGGGCATTGGTTGGATTATTCGAGAGTGGGCATTGGTTGCATTCATTCAGAGTGGGCATTGAAGGCAAAGAACCTTTCATTCCATGCCACATTTGTGTTTGTAAGTAGAAGAGGAGGTATTTTATTATGGTTTGACTTTGATGGAGTGATTTTTGTAAAAACAGTTTCATTTTGTGGAAAGAAATCCCCTTTTTTTTATATTTTTTCAGTAATTTGTGCTAGAGATAATGTTCTCATTTTTTAGCACTCTGAAGCTTTCATAAGGACTCGGTCTTGCTTTGATTTGACATGGTCTTGACTACAGCCCTACTTCCTGCGCAGGACTTTAGCTTATGAGATGGTGAGATGCATTTTAAATGATGTGAGACTGACATAATGCACATGTAAAGTGATGAGAATTGTGAGATTACTTTTCCCTGGAGGTAATAAGTAAATTGATCTCATTACGGTTTGAGAGAAGTAGTCATTTGGAATGGAGTATTTTTTGAGTAACTACCCCACCACTGGTCAGTGATGGGTCAGCTTCTGTCGTAACCAAAGTTTTTTGTTCTTGGAGGAGATTGTATGTCTAGCTAAAAACTTTGAAAGGCTAATTTTGGACCATATGTGAGCTGATCATTTCCCCTGTGGGGTATGTTTGCATATTGCTGCCCCAAGCTCTCAAATTGGCTTTACTGTGAAAAAAGCACCTACTGCTACAGACTTTTTAATAGTAATACTGAACCTACAAGTTTGAGGGTTGTCATATTCTGACAACTGTGTCCTCCGCACATTTTAATATGGCTGCTTTGCCCCTGCATTAGCAGCAGGGAAAAAGCCAGTTATAGGATTTATTTGTATGTATGTGTGTGAGAAACAGAGGGGTAGAGTAAATGACATGAGAGAGAGAGAGAGAGAGCATGTCAGAACTGGCTGTGGGTTCTGAAGGTTTGTGCAGTGGTGTCTTTGGGGGCAGCAGTCTGGGGGGTGGGTCAGAGTGGCCATCTGGATTGGATTGCCGACATTCTTTCGAAGTAGCTTGTGAGTAAAGGTTAGCAGGGTGGAAAGAGTTTATGGATAAGTGTGATTTCAAGCATGTGGGTGATTGTGAATGTGTAGGATTTTGTTCTTTTAAATCTCCACATATCCACAGTATATCCACAGACATAGGCAGCAGAATGTCCAGCTGTTACCTTCAATGTGCTTAAACTCATAACATGGCTTGTAGATGTAGACAGCAGTATTGGTGGGATTTTTTGCGTATATTTTCATATACCACTGCTTTGGATCTGATTATGTCCCTGTGGGAAAACTACTTTTTTTTTTTTTAAGTCAGTCCCAAAATTTCAGTTTTTGAACTCATGAAACTAGAGATGGCATGAAACCACCTTTTCTTTTCCAATATCAATAATGAAACTTTGAGTATCTTCAGACACTAATACCAATCAAATATTTTTTTCTTTAAAAGCTGCTAAGCTTTTTAGCTTTTTTAATTGAATCACTTCACTTAAGATTAGCACCTAAAAGTAAGCTATGATGCTAAAACTACTCAATCACTCTGCTACCCCAAAGGAAGAACTACACAGCTAACAACATCACATCAGAGAATTGGATCGTTTACATTCTTTTCACCCTCTGATATCTGATCTGGCATTTTCTGCTGATATCAGCCCAATACATATTGATACAGATGTGCCATTTGTATTTAAAAACCCTCATATTAGACTGGAAAAAAATCCCTTTATAATTTGAAATAGTCAGAAATTCAGCAGTGGTATACTCGATTTCATAATATGTATTAGATTTAACATTAGCATTTGCCAAACATACATCAGTTCTTTCAGAAACTTTAAGGAAATAAGTTGAAATGTTTTTTTTTTGTTTGTTTGTTTGTTTTTTTTAAGTCACATTATTTTAAAGTATGTACACAGTGGAAGTCTTTTTGTTTTATGTGTCAGAAATGAATCAGTCATATGATCAGTCCAAAAAGAAATACTCATGCATAATAATTCGTCTTGCTGTCTCATCTTTTAGTACCAGTGATCCTAAGTGCATAATTGTCTCTGTCTTTCAGCAAACCAGTAACAGACATAATGTCTCATACCATGCTTATGCCAAGTGATTTTGGAAATACTTCGTCACACCCACACAATTTTATGTGTAATTAGTCCATCTAATGTAATGAATGACCAAACTGTATGAAATAAAACTCATGAAGTCACAATACTAGGAAAGAATGCTTCATACAAAATTGCCTACATGCAATTCAAAACCAACTACAAGTTGGCAATTCAGTTTGGCGATTCCATACTAAATCTGTGTTGTTCTGATAACGTCACTTATCATTCCAGTAAATCTAGACACAGTTCAAGTAAGTCAAATGTGCAATGTGTCCATCAAATTTGTAATATGAAATAATTATCTACATTTTAGGTTAATACTATTTATACTTCTTTAAAATGTTCATATTTATTGTTAAGAAGTCAATTATAAAACTTATCACTAAAATTTATGTGTTATTCAATGTACTAGTGGAAGACAACTGGCACATGCAAAATTCATGTAGTTCTGAAAACACATTAGTTGAAACAAAAGTAGCTGTAATCGCAAGGAGGTATATATTTGGGTTTTAGATCATAGTCACAGTCCACAACTTGGGTCAGAAAACAAATAGATGGTGTCAAAATTGGCAGATCCACAATCACTAGCAGAATAGGAGCAGGGAGGGACAGAAGATGAATGACACAACCACAGCCAAGTGTAGTGGCTTCCCATTTTGTAACCTAACATCTGCGTGTATGGAGGATAATGTACACATGGTTGTCACAAGAAGTATGATCAGTAGATGATGACAAGTACAGCCTGACTGATTATAGTGGTTACAGCAAAAATACCATCAATAATTAGTGACTTTTTGTTAACGGCATCACGAATTCAAATTCATGATCTCTGATAATAAAGCAAAACCTTAGACAGTTGTGCCTGGTGATTACGTCTGACACAAATTTTTTGAAGCATATGTTAAACTGAAGTACTGTGCCAAGGCCTAGCCATACATAGCCATAGTTGCACAAGCACATCTTTTGCCGTGTATACTTAGCCATCCACTCTATGAACAGATCACCTCCACTCAAAACAACTTGCCCGTGACAGATAACAGAAAATCTGTCTCGTTAATGTACGTATGCAACAGCTATAACAGGATCCCTGATCTACTAACAGCATCTTCCTTAACTGCACATCATATTATTTATTTTTATATTATTTAATTTGTGAGAAAACAGTTGAGAACTAAAACTATAGGAATATAAAATTAAAATCTAAAACTTTAAATAAAAAGTATGAAACTATCAGCCAGTGGAGATGCTAAATTTGTCCTAGATGTGAATGGGTATGTCGGTGTCTCTGCTCTGTGATAGACTCGCAACCTGTCCAGGGTGTTTCTTGCCCTCCACCCAGTGACCGCTGGGATAGGCTCCAGCATGCCCTGCAACCCAGGAGGATGAGCAGCCTAGTGTGTGTGTGGCCAAAGTGGTCAAATTGGTAATAAGTGTTACATAGTAAGTATACTGAGTATTGTCAAATTCTTACTAGCTCCCAACTGGCAACAGATTTAGATTGAGCTTAAATAAACAAATATTACTCACTGCTGCCCTCTAAAGGTTGTATAGCACCAGTCAGAGGTTAAAGCTTTTGTCTTAACCCAAATGATAATAACACACCTATTTCACATTCTGCTTGTTGTGATGTGAACATATGGTTGGTAAAGCTCACTGTGGAAAGTAATTACGTTCAGCTTAAAAACTGTAAATCTGTATCGGTACTGATTGCTAAATTTTCATATTGGTCAGGTACATAATGACAGCTCAAGCTTTCAAATCTGATACTCGAAACCAAATCTGAGCTTTGTTTTTTGCAATCGCTGCTTGACCACTTTGTCATCACACTTGAGGGTGGGTGGAAAATCTGTAGTATGGCTGTTATTGGATGAATGGTTTGAATTGAATGTTTTATGCAGAAAACATAGTATTTATTTTACATGATTCATGTGATTCAAATCATATATACATGCGATTCCGGGCATACACTCAATGTAATTTCACACAGAGAGAGAGAGTTAGTGGTGTTACAGTTGTAACATTTTTGTGATTGATTCAGTGAGTCATCGTAGCCCTTATCGCTAATAATGAAAGAAAGTAAGCTGTGACCTGTCAACATTATGTGAATGAGATCATACTAACTGAATCCAAAATCTGTGGGTGAGCCATTGTATTAGTAATCTTTGTGTTCTGTTCCTGCAGGTTGGAAGCCCTGGGCTGCAGCTATGCTCTCCTTGGACGAGCCATTGGACCTGAAGCTGCCCCGGGGGCGTACAAATGGGCGGGACAGGAGCTCCAGGTCACCACCCAATCTCACCCCATCTCCAGTACATGCTAAGAAGGCTGGGCAGCTGCGAATGGCTGATGATGGGACAGCCGTCATTGTTCCAGCCTCTCCTGCCTCCCCTCACACAGGTAAATTTTCACAGAGAAGTTCTGCCTTACACAAACTTGTCATTTCAGAAATTGCTCCAGAAAATTTGCTGACTGGCACCT
>JAILXH010064338.1:348-10585 GCA_023558415.1 Piaractus mesopotamicus | reverse complement strand
TCTAACCACTACAAATAAAAATTAGTGTTAGATTCTACTCCAATACTACAGGATGAGTTATTGTGTGCTCCTGCCTTTTTCCAGCTTAAACTAAAAGTGATTGGAAAGATCTCCAATGGCACTATTTACATGGCTGCACCCTGTTTTACACTATTCTATCTTAAATTAAATTGTTACAGATACAGGTTCATAAAAAACTTTTGACCAACAAAAACATATTTATAGTGCCCACGTAAAAGAAAAAGGTGTAAGGAAGAATAAAGACCTCAGCTATATGCAGATGTACAAGGGCATAATAAAGGGCTCTTGAATTATAACTACTATTTTTCAAAGAACGCTGCTTTTCAAAGTCAACATGTCACCCTGCTTGATTGTGGGAAATTAGTTGAGCTGTGCTAGTTAAGTAGTAAAGCTGATAAAGAAAGCTATTTCAATAGTGCAGGGGGAAAAAAGATGAGAAATGTGCAACCTTCAACCAGTTTCCCCAGACATCTGCACCTAGTGTACAAGGACTGTGGTTAATTAGCCTTTACTCGCTGTAGCATGCTTTCAGTTGTTATAGTAACCAAGCAGTAGAGTTCTGCATTCCCAAGAGAGACCCATCACGTTATCTTGCAACTCGGGGCTAAAATGTCATGCACAGTGTGGGTGGTTAACCAGCCCAGTGAATGGGACATATACGTGTTGAAAAATCTTGCAAATTAATGAATAGCCTAAATAATATGATTACAGTCACTTAATAATTACAATATTTAAAAAAGATCTAACAGCAAAATAACAAAATATTAAAATCAGTTGTGAAGAAACAAATTACATGAACTATTGTTTTCTTGTAGGCTACAGAAACGGCAGAGCCTTCTGCCGGTCAGACAGCCACAACTGTCAAAAGTGTTCTTAACAAAGGTGAAAACGCAACAGTAAAGCAGACTAAAGGCGAATCTGACACGTGGCAGTCATTTTCAGTCATGACAATGCAGACAGAAGCCAGCTATACAGGACTATGGGCAGGAGTGGGTAAAATGTCTAGATTGCGAGAGGAACGGTGCAGATCTTCTGTGGGAGTGGGATGTAATCTTGCAGGTGAAAGCAGGGCTAAAAAAAATGGTCTGGGCCACTACCAAGCAGATAAATGAGAGTTCAGCAATCACCTGTTGTATTTTAAATGTTTTATCTTGCTAGTTATTGTAACCACAGTGAAATAGCCTAGTTGGAACTTGTCAACCTCACTATACCAATGTTTCTGGGACATAACGCTCATGCTAACAGGCCCCAGCAACCAGTAACAAGGCCTCTCTGAAAATATAATTCTGGCTACTGATATAAGGATCTTTTTTATCCAAATCAAAATCAAGAATTTAAATGATTTTGTCAAAAATGTTCTGGTACTCACAGTGGTTTCTCAGTGATTCTTTTCCGTACTCCATGAATTTGGTGAGCCAGTCCACACATTCTTTCTCCAGGTAACCCTTGGTGTACTGGTTCAGGATGGGCACATCATCCCATTTCCTTTTGGTTGGCTCAGCTTCTTGAACTGGAGCGATCCACCGCATGTTCTCATCATCAAAAGAGAGGAACTCCTTTCCATCGTAGCTGTACTCATCAATGCCTCTCAGAAATTTTACATTTCCATTTGACTCATCGATCTCACAGCCATGTCTCCACTGAAGAACGTGAAGGTCTGATGGAAAAACAATGAAAACAAAAAAAACAATGACATTTGCTGGCACAACATATGAGGAACCACAGTGGATGGAAAAAAAACCTGACAGATCACTAACCGGTCTTATTGTGTCTCATTCGGTCCATCAGGATGTCCACGTTGACCTTGAACCACTGCTCTTTGCTCTTGCGAGACTGGGTGCCTTTGTCCCAGTAATCTGGCTGCATCTTCTCCCTCATCCAGTCCTGCTTAGGAACCTTAACCTGTTCCTTACTGTTGTAGTAGTCGATCTCCCGGTCATCGAGCAGACCCAGTGCTGTGAACTCATAGATCCCTGGTAGAGCGACATCTTTGTTGAGGGCGGAGTAAATGTAGTACAGAGAGTGTTGATCTGGAGGAAGAAAAGAAGAGAACAGCTACTTCATCTGCATCAGCCTTACTGACAAACTCATTAACATTAACCAAAAAAAAAAAAAACCATCTATTCACTGAAAGATAACATATATACATATATTTGAAGATATTAGATATAAAGAGTCCTAATGTAATGAGGAAATATTTAGGTTCTACCATTAAAATGTATATGGATTTCTAACATGATCTTCACAAATGGTTATCTATTTAATATCTGGCCTCAAGTAGAAAAATCAAAGCACAACAGATTAGAAAACAAAAAATGAATAAATATCAAGGCATGAGCCTTTGTTCTTTTGCTCTCTGACTGTACAAGCGTCTTCCCGGTCAGCATGTGTAATAAATGTGTTTTATAAGCCCTCCGCCATTGTTTGAGATCCATTTCACAAGGCGAGGCTAGAGTTTCATGAGCTTCACCACTCTTGGGCGCCCCTGTGGTGAGGTAACTCATTTTTCAGAGCATAGAAAAAAACATGAGACTTACGCTCTCAGACATGAGACTACAAGAATGTAAAAAACATTCTTTATTTCATTATTTTCAGTTGCCTGTAACAGTCTTTGTGGCTGGATTGTCTAACAATTCATTCATGATACACAATTGATAGAGACATCTGAACTGGAGCCAGTAGTACTACAGTTTTTAAAATACTATCAAAAACTGTGAACACAATGATTTTTTATTGAATATTTGTCATACTGTGTTGCACTAAATCCAGTTAAACTTTGATCTCTGTATAAAGACACGTGCTGTTGGTCGGTGTTGTACAAGTACTGACAATATCCACCATAGGTTCAGAAGAGCATATGGTATTATATTATGATATAATTAATTACGGTAATGATATCTACATGATATGTATTGTCATATTGCCCAACCCTATTAGATCATTTCTGTGGATATAAGCGCCAGCCATGTTCAGTAAAGGAAATTAAATGAGCCCCTGCCCCCCAAAACGTCTGTGCACAGGCCTGATTCTGACCATCCACTGTGGCTTTAGAGAACCTACTGACCGATTTCTCTATGCTCATGTTTAACTTATGAACTTGGTGCCACCAGAAACTGTGTTTTTGTTTAAATGTTTTTGAAAAAGAGGAACAGATTGTGAGATTAATTCAGCAGGCAAGGTTTAGTAATTTAATAAGCAAATCTATACGATTAAAAAGGTCGGCCTTAAATCATACAACATGCTTTTTCCAAATAACCTCGGGGTTATCAGGACATCTCATTATTCATTAAGTGTGCAATTTTTTAGGCTTGCACCTTCATTTGTTTTTGAAATATACAGGTTTTGATAAATGGGTGTGGCCTTAATCCTTCTGTAAACCAAAATGTTAAAAAGCATTTTCCCTAAATAAAAAATCTATACATGAAATAGGAGGTAATCAATCAAACATGGGTTATTTTTAAAATTATTCCAAATGAATTAAAAACTCTTTTAAATTAAAAGCCACATTTATGGCATTTTGTTTGTCTTTGTAGCAAATCTTCCAAAATCTGTTACAACAAGCAAATAAATTTGCAAATCAAGGCAAAACAGAGCAAAACTCCCAGCACTGAAGAAGCACCTGCAGTGTTAAACTAACAGTCAGACAAAAAAGCAACACTGTAAGAGTGAATTCAGCACTTTCACTGTGAATTACTACAGTATCAAACACTCTAATGTAGTCTACACTGTTAGGGGGCAGCAACAGCCACTGTTAATTAGTTTAAATAGTGCTGAAAAAGAGGAGGCAAAGAAAAAGGTGCCAATAACTTGGAAGATTTCACTCAGCATGAAACATACAACTACCAAACATAAAAAAAACTAAAAAACATTAAACACACTATTATATTTGTACGATTTTGTGCACGTGAATAAAAATAAACATGTAAAGTGGATTAAACTCTATATTAGTGAGCAAAACCTTTTGTGCTTTTTATGGATTAAGAACGGGGCTGGGCGTTATTATAATATTTATCATTATTGTGATAAATTATATCACGGTTCTGTTTACAAGCACTTTGTGAACATCATCGGTTCTTCTAGAGAAACACACAACTGCAGGTTTGATTACGGAAAGAACATAATGATTATCTGAAATTAGCGCAGTGCAGCACGTGAATAAAAACTATAGTTTCGGACAATATTTTTGAAAATCTGGCACCACTGCTACTTTTTTGGCTGTTCCACCTTAACAGATGTCAGAACAAATAAATACTGTGACATACTGTGTATAGTAAAATTCTGTGAAATATTGTGGTATTATATTTTTGTCACATCGTCCACCCCTAATTAATAATGAAGCCTTAAACATTGCCTTGTTCAGACTACAGTGTGTTAATGTTTTCTGGAGTGCCAGCAGAGGGCAGACTGGTCTAAGATGTTATTCTGTTGACAGGTCTCATCAGAGGTGTGGCAAGAATGTCACCAAACAGGACTCTAGTTTTCTTTCGTTTTCTCTAACATTGTTTGTGCCACCACAAAAACTTGCAAGTGTTCAGATGATTTTACAACGTTAAATCAGTAACGCCGACAGCCTTTATCTGTCATTGGTTTCTCAAAGTACAACAACATAACTTTCACTATTTTTCATTTATCTTCCTGTTTTTCTTTTATGTTATGCTTTGACTGTCCATTCTCACCCAGTAAAACATTAAATAACATTAAAAAAATGAAGACATTCAACCAAGCAGGATTTATATATTTAAACAGTCTGTAATAAGTAATAAGTTAGAAGTCCACCCTGTGCGTCACCAAGCAGCTGGACTTCGGACCGTCCTAAAACGTTGAGCCACACTTATCAGTTTTACGAAGTGATCTTTGTGTTCTACTTTAGTTTCACACATTTTGTTCTTTTATGTATTAAAATGCTTCAAAACCAGTTAAAACAACGTACGTCTTCAGCAGATCTCAAAGAAAGTGAATGTGATAAACAGCTGAACTCACTGACTCAACTGTATTAACTCCTATTACAGTGATAGGACTAAAACCTAGACTACAGTGTTTATTTCAGCCAGAGAACATACAGTGAGAGTGAACTCAACACAGTCAATGTCCATGTTAATTCAGCTTTTAGAGTGAGTTGAACCCTTTAAGAGTGACTTTAACACTGGAACAGCAGATCTAGAACTGGGGGGTTTTACTGTGTAAAACACTGAGTTACTTTCACTTTCAGAAAAAGTTCAATGTTGAGATTATTGTGCTGAATAAAAGCTGGACTCACCGCTGACCGCTGGCCCAACGACACCGAGCAGCACCAAAACGCAGAAGGCCACTGGGGCCATTTTGTGTTGATCGTCTCAGAGCTCTTTAAGTCCTCTCAGTCCTCTCACCTGCGACAGTCTGAGAGCAGTGAGGCGGAGACACACACTAAACAGGTGCGGCTCAGAGAAACATAAGCCCTGACCAATCAGAGTGGACGCATCATCAGTGACCAGGCAGAGTGAACATAACAGAGTTTACAAGAAGGAAGTTAAAGCAGTGACAAAACAACAGCTGCTGTTCGCATAAATGGATCAGTGACAGAACAGAACTGGGACCTGTCTGTCTTTCTGTCTGTCTGTCTGTCTGTCTGTGTGATCCGTAAATTTAAATTACACTACTGTCAAAGAAATGCAAAATAAAACAAAACAAATACTAAATACATACTAAATACATAATACACAACTGTTCAAAAAGTGATGTTTTTGCTGTCATTTAATATTTAATAATGTTTTACACAATGTAGCTTTAAATATTATGAACTAGACACCAAAATGTTTTGGTGATTTATTCAGTGTTGTAGTATTTTGGGAAAAACAAGAAAATATTAAACTTCATCCATGATATTAATTTGAACAGAAGTTCTTTCTTTGTGTTAATTTTATTAGAGCTCATTTTAGAATCATCTACAGCTGTTCATTATTCTGGACACATTAACATATTGATGGATTGATTGATGGATTGATTGATTGATTGATTGATTGATTGACTGATTGATTGCAGCTTCTTACTAATTGTTTGAAACCTGTAAGGCCTAAGTAGTTAGACAAGTGTATTTAAAAAGTGTTTTAAAATGCAGTTTACATTTAGGTCTTATAAACAACACACGAAAATGTATTTTTAGACATTTTATTCAATATTTTTTCTTTGGGAACAGTGAGAAATTAAGTGATAATTAATATACTGTAGGTGTCTATTTACAGCATTTGAATATGAGGAATTTTAGGCAGTAATTTTTTATTACAGCTTCATTCTAGACGTTAATTTTGTGATCATTTTAGCTTTAGATCATTGTGAGCTTGTTCATTTTACTAGAGGTTTGTTCTGTATATTAGTTTTATTATGAGTTTATTGTTGATTTTCTACAGCTTTCTCTGTCATTATAGAATAATTCTGAACACCTGTAACAGTTCTAGTTGACTGACTGACTGATTGTTAATTAACTGCAGCTTCTTAGATATTTTTGAAGCCGGTGAGGCCTGTACATGTTTAGAAATGTGTTTTAAGAAAAGCAGTCATTTTAATAAATGCAACATGGAAATATAATAACACATTCAGAGAAATGTCACCCATTGTCAGTAAATTCTGTGTGTAGCTGTTGAGCTGTGAAAGAAGGAAGGAGCAGCAGATCGTGGTTAAAAATTTTTAATGATGGTAAATGGATTAAAGTTGAGATGTCAGTTCATTCGGGAGGTCAGAGTTTACAGCACATGCGGAGAGTGAGAGTGAGTGTTTATACAGCAGAACAGCACACCATGTTTACTGGGTCAGGAGATTGTTTACATAGGCTACATGCTGAGGAGACCCAATCTAACACCTACACTGACGAGAATTCGGTATGGTTCAGAAATATGACGGTGATTCGATGAAGACAGGATGCAGAAATGTGTTACATTCTCTTTCTGACTTGTCTGTCAGTCAAACATGCACACAACATACATCCTTACTACATCCTATAGACATTTGACCAACGGACCCTCGTCTGCTTTGATCTCTTTTTTTTTTTTTTTTTTGCACCTCTTTCTCCTGTTGGCCACACTGAAAAAACTTACTCGTTGAATTTACTTGATTGAATAATACACACAGTTTCTACATTCATTAAATATATTATATGAACACAATTACTGGAAAATGTAAGTCTAATTTATATTCTATTCATATGTGAATGATGCTTAAATTTGAACCATGTAAATTCAAGGCAGCGCTTTTTCAGTGCAGCCTCTTCCCCGCCCCCTCTCCACATCACTTCCTGCCAAAGCGGAACCCAAATCCTCCTTTCTGTCTATTAAAAGCCTGCAGGCCTCCGGCGATGGACATCAGTGCCTCGTTCCTCTTCTCACTTCCTTCGCCCTCGTCCCTGCCTCGCTGGTGGTAGTGCACCATTTCCATTTGATTTTGGGGAAGGGTTCCCAGGGGTCTCCGGCTCAGTTCTTCTCTCTGGCCCCTCAGCACCCCGCCTGTGGGGGCCGATGCCCATCCCAGCTGGTTCTCCACACCCTGCAGCCTGGCCAGAAGCTCCTCAGGTCCCAGCTCCCCAATCAGAGCCCAGGGCTGTGCCTCCCCAGCCCCCGGGGCCCCTCCTAGCCAGGCCTGGAGCCTGAGCAGAGCCGCCTCCCAATCTGGGCCATCGAGCGCAGGCAGGTAGGCAGCCGGATGGTGGGGAATACTTAAGCCCCCTGGAGGCAAGAGCAGCAGTGCCAGTGAGAGCAGGACAGGGGCAGAGAGGGACGAGCAGATGTGGAACAGGTGGAGCTTCATCTGCAGAGAAAAGAGAAAAAGCAAATTTTAGATACATCCATAGTAGCAGAGCACACTAGCACTGTACAGCACATTAGCACAGTGCAGTGGGTTCCTTATTTTAGTCTTTTCCCTGCTCAAAACAACCACCTATTCACTACATAACAAGCCCCTAAAAAGCTGTGTTTATGGACAAAGTCATCTCTTACCACACTGAAGGCATTCATGCTAGCTGTTTGATTGGCTTAGTACAGGGGTTCTCAGCCCTGCTGCTTGTCCAGGAGTACCCCTGTCCTGCATCTCTAAACAATTTCCCTCCTCTAACAAACCTAAAAGAGCTAATCAGCAAACTAACAAGTTCTTCATGCATTGACGTAGATGTACTGGAGCAGAGAAAAGCTCTAACATTGGCGATAAAACCATTGATCCCCCATTCAGGAGCTCAAAAAGGCTCAGTTCCCATTCCAGACAACATCACTGCTATACCAGTTAGAGTCCTTGGGCTAGACTCCTAACTCTACATATGCCTGTCATTGAAAGTCACTTTGAAAAAGGTCTTTCGTTAAATAGGTAAAATCCAAATCTCACAAAAGCGAACCAGAGGAATTAAATTCATGCTTTACCTTGCAGAGTGCTGTGAGTCTTTTACACACCTACCCTCCTTCTCCTTAAATACGAACATGGGGCACCCCAGCCTGGCGTCAGAGTCTGTGAGAAACTGCTGCAATTGGTTAGAAGGTTTCTGACGCAGAAACTGGACGCTGTGATGCTTTCAACATTCCTTGGGCCTGGAAACACAGCTTGCCTAAGTGGCGGACCTGAAGTGGCCAATTACTCCGGTGAATGACTGTCTGTTCATTAAGAATGGCCAGAAATCACAAGTTCCATCTGAATCGATTCACCTCACCAGGAAGTCAAAGAAACATCCAGAAGAATCCCTTTGTAGCCTCCTCAATTACACAGCGTTAGGTTTATATCATTAGGCCACATCGTCCGCTCTGAGGAGGAAAACGCTGGTCCTTGAATAGGTATATTCCTAGAAATGTGACTTCCAAAAACTGATCAATTGTACTCACTGATGTCATGAGACCATCATCGTAGTTTCAACAATTCAGTGCAACCTAAATGAAAAATAGAATCATTTGGATCCTTAGAAAGATTTCTAGTCATTAACTTTTAATTAAAGTTAGGCCAGCCTTACATACTTTCTGTTTCAGTGTGATCCTGTTTATTTTTGTGGAGGCAAGATCCTTAAGCAGAGCACAAAAACATTCATTTAATTAATTTCCAGTTGTAAATGTGATAGTTCAAGCTTACAGTGTTAAATGTTTATGAACAGAAAGAACGGATGCAAATTTTCCCTTAAAAACCGTCAACATTGATGTTGATGTATGTGATGTATGTATCTATGTTTTGCATATGAGGACATAGATGTAAATGGATTCTCTTCCCTATGGACAAGCTGCTTGATACTTCGTGCATGTAGACTAATGTTTCTCTGATATATTCTTGCATGTTTTGTACTGCTGTCCTTGTTTCTGTTTGATGTTCTTGCTGCTCTATGGAATACGTTCTTTGTATCTTTGAACTTTATTGCCTTGTATGTTGGATATTTGCTCTTTGCACCTTACACATAGTGAGAGAGGCTTTCTGTGTACTGTAACCTTGCATGTAACTACAGTAAACATGAACTGATTTACATTCAACAGAAATTAGGATGGTGGGGTAGTAGAAGTGCAGTACACTTTACAGAGAGAGATTGATCGCTCTCAATGGTGTTTAGGCTTTGCAAGGTAAAAAAAAAACAACCTTTTGCCTTAGGACTAATCTGCAGCAAGAACATGTTTCTTATATCAACACAATTGTCTACAAAGCACAACTGGAAACCAAAAGAGCTTAAAACTTGATCACAAAGTGAAACGCCAAACATATTTTGTGTGAGGAAACCAGAAACATTCAGAAGTGCATTGAGAGATCATTAACATTGTTATGACAGTACAAAGACCAACAGAAAAGTCCCAGCCTGTTAATATGGTTACAAAAGTTGCTCAGCAAATAAGATCACAGTTTAACCCTTAATGTTCTGCCCCCCCCCCCAGTGCAACACTGTAACAAACGAAAGTTGCTTAGTGCATGTCCAAGTCAAGTCTGAGTTGAGTCTCTGAAATAAAAGTCTGACTCAAGTCTCGAGTCTCTGAGCTAAAAGTCAGATTTGGGTCTCAAGTCTCTGAGGTAAGAGTCCAAGTCTTGGCTTGAGCCTCTAAGGTGAGAGCACATGTCGGGTCTTGAGTCTCTAAGTCCAAATGGAGTCTTGAGTTTCTAAGGTGAAAGTCCAAGTCAAGTCCTGAGTCTCCGATGTGGGAGTCTTAGTCTCACGTCTCTGAATTAGAAGTCTGAGTAAAGTCTTGTGTGTGAGTCTGAGTCGAGTGTTGAGTCTCTGAGGTGTGATTCTGAGTCTCAAGTC
>JAILXH010064081.1:3825-16172 GCA_023558415.1 Piaractus mesopotamicus | reverse complement strand
TTTTTTTTTTTTTTTGTCACTGTGCCTTTAAGACTGATATAGATTAATGAGCTACCTGTTCTGATTGGTTGCCCTGTATTATGTCTAATTCAAAAAGCAGTCCCTGCTGAAACACTCCTTATAACTTCAGCATGAATGGGCGGGGCTAAACTGCCGAAGGCTGAATAGGTGGATAAATGTAAATGTGTAGGTATTCGTGACATCACAAAAACAATGAATTCAAAATGAGCTGTTTCTGCAACGTCAGATGAAAACATCAGATCTGTGTCACATTTAGGCAACAAACCTAAAACAGGGGTGTCAAACTCAGCTACTAAAGGGGCCATATTTAAAAATCTCAACAAATCTGTGGGCCAGAGAAAAAAATGTTTTTATTGTATTTAATTTTTAATTAATGTTGTGCTATAATCCAAACTGGCCCTTGTTTTTCAGAATACGCAAAACTTAAGCAGTAAAATACTTGAATACTTGAAGTAGACCTTGAAATATTACATGAAAATTTGAAATATTGAACATTGAAATGAGCTGATGAGCTCAGTCTTTTAAACACACCTATTTGCTTGAATTAGACAAGTTCTTTAATACTTGTTCTGAGCTAAGAAGAGTGCTTATAGCGATTAAAGTTTATTTGTAGTGAGTCATTATCTAACCAAATTAACAGTGCCTTATTCAGTATGTGTTTAGGCTTCAGTGCTCATTGGACTAGAAGAACACTCACAGATGAAAATGGGTTCCACAGAAATCTTGGTGCCATGAGAAACCGAAATAATATGTGTTTAGTTTGTACAAGCAGCTCAAACATCAAGTCATGAACCAAAAACCACTTCTGATTCATGAGTTTACTTGCATGGGTGGTTCCTGCTGACCACCAGAGGCGGTTTGAAGCACAGTGGATGCTCTTATACCAGCAAAGTCACGAGTTCTTATACCAATAAAATCACAGTTACATGACATGTGACACAGCAGTGATATAAATAGCCTCGGAAGTCGTCCTCATTCATCTTCTCAGGGATACCAACTTGGACTGCTCTGAGGAGCCTACTTTGTCCTCCATGTGATGCAAGAGCCAACATTGTTAGGTCGGGTTGTGACTACTGGTTCCTCAGACTAGCATCTTTGCTCACCATCTGACCACAAGCTTGGGCTATTACTGCTGGTTTCCCCAAATTAGAACCTCTCAGTCCAACTACTAGTTTGGGTTGTTACTGCTCGTTCCTGAAATTCGCACCTCTGTTCATGATCTACCTAATAGCACAGGCTGCTATCATTGGGTCCCTCAGACAAGCACACTTGAGCAGCTCCTCTGTGGTTCTCAGTAATTTGGGTTTACTGCCACCAGAACTAGGTAGCAATTGAAGACAGATTGCACTGGCACTCTGGCTAACCTCCATCCCTCATATCTAGCTGTTACATCTTCTGAGTTTCTTCTGCAGCCAGTCGACAGATGTGCAGGCTTACAGATGATTCCCTTCGTAAAAGAGAATTCCCCCCAAATGAAAATTCTGCGTAATTAAATGAATGAGATGTAAAGTAAGTCATTCGGAGTGGTTTGATGTGAAATGGTTCATTGTTTAGTGACTGGTGTGGACTTGTGTAGAATTTAGGTAGAACCGCTGTCCCATAGATTGTTGTTGGGGTTGTAGAGTCGGAGCACATTACATTGCAGTGCATGCTGGGGACTGTAGTGCAGAGCACTGTGAAATGGGCTGATATTAATAGAAAATTAAAATATCTTGCGGGCCGGATAGGATCAGGCCTTGTGTTCGACTAATAGGATCAAAAATGACCGATTAACCTATATGTGTCTTCTGAGTTTTTATATTGTCACTGTCCAAAAAAATGTATTTTATTTTTACACATCATTTGAGAATAGCTCAAAATTTCATGATGAATGGGCCGATAGAAATGCTCCAAAAAGTACTTGGAATAAAATCTTGTTGCATTGTCTTGCATTGATTGTTAAATATGTTCTCCTGTGAAGTTACCTTTTTGAAGATACATTTTTGTTTGTTTTTTTGGACAGAAATGATGTAAAAGAATGAGACACCTGAGAAAAAAAAAAATCTTTAAATTCTATTTTGTCTTACAACAGCAGTATATTCATAACCGTTTCATGTAATAACTTTCTGTAATGTTGCTTCATACTTTGATGTCTGGTTCCACTCACCTTCACTGTGAACAGTTCTGTTCAGTAAGTTTCTCAAGAATGGAGTGCTTCACATCAGTCCACTCTGAATGACCTTTTTACATCTTAACCATTTAATTACGCATGCATTTTCAGTAGAATTCCCTTTCAAGCACTATGGCTTAGCAGCACTGGAATGCATGGGGAATTCCTCTATGCTCTATGCAGCAGTCACTTGGTCCATGCCCTATAAAAACTCCTAGTTCTACCAAAACAGTGTAGCTTTCCACAGAGGAAGCCCAGTGGTGCTCAGTTTGAATGTGAGTCCCATTCTTCATGATTTTTTTGGTATTCATCATCCACAGTGCTTCACACGACCTCTAGTGGTCACTAAAGAGAACTTCTGTGAGTCCAAGATGACCACCAGGGTTCTCAGTCATTTAGAGTCAGCGAGAAGATTCCCAGACTGCCATGTGAGCAGGGAATTTATATTACTGGCTGTGTCACATAGTATGTCACTGCATGATGTTGTTGGTATAATATTTTATAAAATGTTGGGTGGACAAGGCAGCCCAGAGTTTTTGACCTTTTAAAAAACTTCTACACTCTTCCCAGATACGCTTCCTTCTCCATCACCATCCCAGACATTCTCCTTTCTCCTTCACCATCCCAGACATTCTCCTTTCTCCTTCACTACTGCGGACATGCTTCTCCTTCACCATCCTATAATTATATATATATTTTTAAGACCCTGTGTTGTTTAAAAATAGTTTTAAAAAGTTTGCTTAATAGCTTCTCCTGGTTAAAAACATTGTGGACATGTAAAAAATGTGTTAACACTGTGTCTAATGTGGAGATCTAGACAGATTTAAAAAAAAAATCATCACAGTTTTGTAATTTGTTCTTTATTATTTTCAACATTTTGTTCACAGTGAGGAATTCAGAGGCTAAACAGGTAGTAGGCCATCAGACAAAGACAAAACAATAACAGTGAGAGCTCATTGAAAAAAAAAGATATAAAAAGAAATACTGAAAAAAAAATAAGCAAACCTAAAAATAAGCCAACGATTTAATAATTTTAATGTAAAATGGCCAAAAAATAAACACGTAGCTGGGCTGAAACAGGGTCAGGGCTCTTTATACAGTCAGCATAAATGAGCAGGGGTGAACAGGCAGATATATGTAAATGTATTGGTTTTCGTGACATCACGAAATCAGTGAATAGGCTGTAGACAGCTTAGTTTCCATATTTTCATTCTTTGTACTGTGGTTTTTGTCCATTTTTTAACCAAAAAAAGATGTTTTTCATGATATGGGCCCTTTAACAATTACACATTTAACTAATGTACATTCCTCCACACAGATGCAGCGGAGAATCAACGAAGAAGAAGTACTTTAAAGTCATTCATAAATCTTCTGAATCTGTGGAATTAGTAGTAATAAACAGAACTGACCCTCAGTCATAACTGACATACACTGACTGAACAACAGGTCATCTTGATAAACAAGGCTGCATCCTGACCACGCAGGGGAGGTGTGTCACTCCGGGGAGGGTGTCAGGGGTTCTAGTTTTAAAGGCATCCCGTCCTCTGTTCTCATTATGAGTTTAATAAGACGCTTCGGGGGTCTGGGACCCGGAAGAATTCGAAATCTTCTCAGAGTCAGCGCCAGAACCACCCGTATCTCCGCCAGGGCAAAGCTCTGACCAATACAGTTCCTGTAACAAAGAACAGACTATTAGGACACTGTAAATCAGTTCTGTGGTTGTATGTAGTGACAACATGTGTGGATCTGTTAGTGTCTGTGTTATTGTGTTGATGCATGTCACTGAGGAAAGCTCACCTGGGACCTGCAGAAAATGGAATAAAAGCATATGAGGAGCGCTGTTTTGAGTTCTCAGGGTCAAAACGCATGGGGTCATACACCTGCAGACAACATTTTATAATGAGCTTTAAAGACTGAAAAGACTGCAAGAGAAAGGAAGAGAAGGGACAATGAGAAGGGTACAGAGGAGAGGAAAGAACAGAAGAGAAAAGAGGAGGAAAGAAGAAAAGAGAAGAACGGTGAAGAGGAAAAAAGAAATAAGAAGAGAACAAAACCGAAGAGAAGGGAACCACTGAGAAGAGTACAGAGGAGAGAAGAAGAAATGAGACGAGAAGAATGGTGAAGAGGAAACAAGAGAAGAGAAGAGACAATGAGAAGAGAGAAGGAATTAGAAGAGTACAGAATAGAGGATAGAACAGAAGAGAAAAGAGGAGGAAAGAACAAATGAGAAGAGAAGAATGGTAAAGAGGAAATGAGAGAAGAGCCTAAAAATAGCAGTTTGTCTGTTATTTGCTCACCTCTGGATTAGGCCAGACGTCAGGATTGTGATGGGTGCCGTAGATACTGATGAGACAGATATTTCCTACAAACACAGAATTGCTTTATTCTTTTAAATGGTCAGAATTTCTTTTCCCAAGTCTTTTCACTCTTTATTCAATGCATCTTTATTCAATATCGCTTAAGTAATGAAAAACATTAAATAATAAAATAACTTTATAAAAAAGAACTTGATTGCAGATCTTTTTGACAACATTCTCTCTTCCAGCAAGTGCAACACATGCTCAGTTATACAGCCATTTTTTGAATAAAAATTCTAGTTGTTGCTGCTTTAAAAGTTTGTGATGAACAGACATTTTGGGGCCATTAAAAAAACCTCAAAAACTCAAAACCTAAGACTCGTGAAAACAGGCAACAGCAGAAGGGTGCATAGACAATGCAAGACAAATACACTGAGGGGAAACAAGAAACACCTGAGACTAATAAGAGGGCGGGGCTACAGACTAAGGGCAGGTGACAAGGGGGCAGGACCAGGGAGGAGACAGACCAAAACAACAACAAAGGCACATGGCAGACAAACAAAAACATGGCACTGGGGAAACCAAGAAAACAAAACGCAAAAGACAGAGAGTGACAGGATGTTACACCTGTGTGTCAGTGTGGACAGCAAACACATACTGAATCAGACGTAATGAATATATGCGGTGGGACTCTGAACAGTCAGAATGGAATTCACGTGACTTTTACATCAATCCAGCTCGACATTTGCCATAATGTTGAGCTGCTGAGAAGGAAGGATGGACGACAACAGTGAGGGAGGATTTCAGGGGCGGGATAGTGAGGTAACAGACCTCATAAACATTTGGGGTGATGTTTCTGCTCCGTGTTTGAAAAGATTTCGAAAGAACTGGCCGAATGCGGCCTTAAGAGAACATGGCTGCAGTGTCAAAGAAAAGTTAAGTATGAAAGCAAAGTTAAAAGAAACCAAGCACCCGAACCAAAGAAGCATCTGTGGCTGAATAACATGCCCTTTTTACAGTGAGCTCGAGTGCATTCTGGGTCATGAGCCCAGCTGTCAGCCACTGGGACTTCTGGAAGTTCCTGTGACGCTGGCGCAGGTGAAACCGAAACCTGCACTGCACACTTACATGAGCATTAACTTTAGTGGCTGTTACTGTCAAAAAATCAGAACTGTGTCACATTAAGGGAAAAGGATTTGGGCCACTTCAGCCTGCTAATGTGTGCCACTGACGTCTGTGTATTGAAACATTGATTATTGATATAGTTTTTCAAAAATCACCTCTTGGTTCACCTCTGAACTTCATGCCAAATTTTAACCTCTTTTTTCAGGTTTTTTACGGTGCTGTAGATGTATATTGTTTAATAGCAGATGGCGATGTCGTCACCTATGCACTGTGGAAAGTGTGGGTGATATAATATGTTATAACTGAATTGCTTGGGTTTCATTTACAGACAGTTCTGTGGGGTTTTGATATCTTAAGAGTGCTCATTTCAAGACAAGGGGAAGACTAAAGGCTAAATCTAGCACTACCCTTTCAAGGGTTTAGAAGCACAGCAAAACGTCCAATACTTATGCTCACTTAAAGGCTGTAGCACAGAATGTGAAATTATACTTAAATCTGAAAACATATACCTACATGAATACCCAGAAATCAAATGTGACACTATATGCTTTTGCCTCAGCGCATCTTATCATAATTACGTATTAATTAATGTTGAAAAAATTAATAGAGGTTGAAAAAGTGATTAATTACCCTGTGGTATAATGCATCCCCCAGGAACGCTCATATTTTGAGAGTAGTACCGTGTTACGGTGGACGCAGGGGGGTGGAGCCGTAGACTTTCCTTAATGCACATGGTAGTGAACGGCAGATTGCTGAGGTCATCCCTACAGCCAATGAAAATCAAGCAAAATACGACGTCAGTCACAAGGAGTTAGTGGATATATTAATTAGGGCTGGGGATCATTAAAAACATTATTATTAATACCAATACAGAGGACATTTGGTCCTGAATGACGGTGTTTTTGGATTCTTGGTTGTACTGAAACAGTTTGGTCGCTACCATAAAAGTACTGAATTTCATTACATATTAACGAAATATTAAATACATTAATAATATTAAAAGAGTACTACATAAATGGATAGATTTGTGGGTGGCAGAACTGATAACACTCGGTAAAGATCGCAGAGAAAGTGTTCTAGAGTAGAGGTTCCTGACCAGGTAATATCCTCAGTGTCTCGGTCACTAAGTACAGCATTAATCTCAGAACGGCAGCGTTCCTGATACTCTTGATGTGTGGCCAGGTTGTACAGAAGCCAGGAGATTGCACTTGCTGTTGTGTCGTGGCCTGAAAGAGAACAGAGGTGAAATCAGGTTTGAATTGATGTTTTTTGGAGGGCTGATCGTACAGCGTTCGCCTTAATAAACAAATGATGAAATATTAAGAAAATTTAAATCTAAATGCCACAAATTGTGTCACAAAGGACATTTCCATTACAGACTTACCTATATCCTGGCACATATACACCCATAAATTAGCAACCACCTGGGATTGAAATAATCCAGCAACACCTTACCAACCACCTTGGATACCTTAGTAATATCTTAGCAACACCTTAGCAACCACATGAGATAACATAGCAATGGCCTAGCAACACGTTAGCATCCACATAGGATACCATAGCAACCGTCTTACAATATGTTAGCAACCACCTGGGTTACCAGCACAATGACCTAGCAAAACATTAGCAACTACCTGGAATACCATAGCAATGGTCTGCCAACACCTTAACAACCACCTAAGTTACCATAGCAATGGTTTAACAAGACCTTAGTGACCACCTGGGTTACCATAGCAATGGTCTAGTAAGACCTTAGTGACCACCAGGGATACCACGGCAATGGCCTGCCAAAACCTTAGCAACCACGTATGTTACCATAGCAATGGCCTGCCAACACTATAGCAACCACCTAGGCTACCGTAGCAATGGTCTAGCAAGACCTTAACGACCATCTGGGATACCATAGCAACATCCATGCAACCACCTAGGATTCCACAGCAATAGCTTAGCAACAACTTAGCAACCACCTAGGATAATATAGCAACACCTTAGTTACCACATAGGATTTGAGAGCATTGGCTTCATCAAGCCAACTTAAAGTTCGTTCACAGACTTTCACCTTCTAGTTTAAAATGTAGTCAAACAGCCAAGACATCCTTGGTGTCCAGATCCTGAATTATGTCCATACTTTTGTCCATCTGTAGCTGCTCTTAGGCATTTGTAGCTGTTCTTACATCTCATAACTCCTGTGCTAAACTACAGCCAAAACATGTCAAACATGTCGTGGCTTACCGACTACATTTGGGATGAGGGGAAGTTTTGTAATCAAGAATTTTCACCAGACTATCGCATTAAGAAACAGTTCATGCTTCTAAACGTAAAAACAATTAAATATGTAAAGTAACCCTCTCACCTGCAAACATGAACGTATCTGCTTGTGCTTTAATCTCCTCATTGGACAGACCTTCTCCATTCTCATCCTGCACAAATATCAGTTTAATACGTTGATGATGATAATAATGATATTTATTCGTTTGGCAGACAATGTTATCTACAGAAACTTTAACCACTTAAACTCTAGGCTTATTATTCAATTATTAATTACGTTTAGGCTTCCTTTTCAGCAAATACTATGAATTTTTCATGAACCACAATTAATTTTTCAGTAACTACTATGAACTCTTCAGTAACTATAACAAATTAATCACTAATGTGTAACTGATGTAGTTATGAGCGTGATAAACAGACATGTGGACCCACATACAGACCCTCAGAGTTCAAGTTTGTTTGTCCACTCACCTTTGACAGAAGCAGCACGTCTATAAAGTCGACTGTTTTCTTCTTGCTCCCAGTCATGTTGTTTTGGGTGGAGCTGTCTGGAGGCCCATGTTTGATGAGTTTGGAGCGGCGCTCTTGTACGACAGCAGCGGTGAAGTTGTGGACGAGGTCGCAGGCCCTGCGGAAGCGCCGTCCATCCGCAGAGCGCTTATACAGCCACTCCCAGTGATGAGGGAGGTAGCGCTGCCTTGCCACCACCAGCTCACTCAGCTCAAAAATGGCTGAGATATACTCACTGGACTTTCTGTAAGAGGAAGGGAAGCCAAAGCGAGAATAAGTATGTTTGTTTTTGTACATTTTTAGAACAAAAATAATCATCCTATGTAGGAAACCCAGAAGAACACAGGGATAACCTAAAGTATCAGGAGCAGCAAATTGGTCCTGACTTTGTAAAATGCCTTTAACAAAAGCTATGTTTCATTTTTTAAAGCTGAAAGAGCAAAACTATTTCTGTTCGGTTACTAAGGTCAAGATTAGGGTTACATTTAGGGTCAATCTCATTTCACCCCTCACCCCTACGACTTAGCCCTCACCCCTCGGTGTCCCGATTTTGGTTGAGATAGAGGGGTAGAGTGAAGTTTTAGGGCTACATGGCCCTGCAAATGGAGGTTTCTCAGAGGCCACTCCAAACGGAGTGTTACAAGGAAAAAAAAGAAAAACAGGGGCTGCGCAAGCGACCAAAGAAACCTCCGTTAAAAATTATGATAACCATTGTATTATCTTATTTTAATAAGAGCGTATTATAGTCCTTTTCTTCATAACAAGCATATAAGGTCGCTAAATGTCTCGTTCCAACTTAAATGGCGAGACGTCAGAATGTAATTGCTGCACCATTTAGGGTGAAGAATTAGGGGTGGCGATAATAAATAATTGCCCCCCTCTTTGAAGGCATATGATGCCCTAAATGTAACTAAAGCCCAGCAGTGAGGAGCTGAACTTTACCCTCCTCTGCTGTCACTGCAGGCTGGCAGGGGCGCCTAGTAGCTGTTAATGAAGTGATGCTCTTTTTATTTGAGGGTCCCATTTCAGAGGGAAGATTTCAACCTCTACCCTGTAACTCAGTTTCAAGAGGCGACACTCAAAAACAAGAGGTAGGGGTAAAAATAAGAAATGGGGCTGGGCGTAAGAGTTAGGCTTAAAAATTTCTTATTACATATTGATACTTAGTCATATCAGCAACTAAACAGTAATTATGCGTTAAAATGTGCAGTGCATACACTGCAGATACATATACATAACACACACAGGCCATTCTATTAGATATTATATTACACATATGGGTCATATTATTAATACTGATTATAGGCACTTCCATACACTGAGTTGCCAGTTTAGTAGGTACACCTGTCTTATACTTACAATTAGTAATAGGCAATATATAATATGGCAAATATATAATATTTCACAATAATTATTTACAAAATTTTCACTATATGTCACAATATTTATCTTTTATATTTATCTTTTTTCTGACAACTGGTATGTTAGAACAGGCAAAAAAATAGCCAGTAGTACTATATATCAAACTCTGATTTTTATGTAACATTTCAAAAACGTCACTGCACTAAATCCAGTTAAGCAGGACTAATTATGCTCCCTTTAAAATGAAACATGCAGCTGGTCAGTGTTCTTTAAGTACTGACGATATCCATGATATGCTTACAAAAGCTTATTGTGATATATTGTGACATCATTTATCAAAATAACAATACATATTGTCAGACTGCCCAGCCCTACTTACAATCATTGGTCATTTTATCAGATACACCTACCATATAGGTGCGCTATACAGATGTACAATTACAGAAAGTGGCCCATATTTTGCTGCACAATTTGTCCACCACCCTCTACTGCATTCATCATTGGAAAAGGACCACCAAAGGACCATCGCTGGCTAGTTATTATTTGCGTGGTGGACCATTCATAACACAGCATTAACACTGAAATGGTAGTTGTGTGGTAGTGTTTATGGTACTGATTTTAAACACAGTGTGCTGTACAATGCATATATATGACCCCCGAATCTTCACAAGGTATAAATCCTAATGTGTGTATGTGTGTGTGGGTTTGTTTGCATATGTTAGATACACTCACTCTTGGCACTGGCTGTCATAGCTGAAGGTACATTTTAGCAGGCTGTCAAGGGTCATCAGAGTCACATGTTCAAACATGTCCACCTCATCTTTTCCTTCTGCCAGCAGGCGGCGCCACTTCTCCTAAACCATACAGCACAGTACACTATCAACCCTATGAGGTTGGATGCTTAAAACAGCTACAGTGGTACTTGAAAGTTTGTGAACCCTTTGGAATTTTCTATATTTCTGCATACATTTGACCTCAAACTTCATCAGAAGTCCTAATAGTACATAAAGAGAACCAAATGAGACAAAATAATAGATTTGATCATTTATTTATTGAGGGAAATTATCCAATATTACAGATCGGTGAGTGGCAAAAGTATGTGAACCATTGCTTCCAGTATCTGGTGTGACCCCCTTGTGCAGCAATAACTGCAACTTAACGTTTCTGGTAACTGTTGATTAACTGGTAACTGCACATCAGCTTGGTCCCGTTTCTCCATACAAAACAGCTTTAACTGTTATGTTGGTGGGTTTCCTCCCATGAACTGCTGCTTCAGGTCCTTCCACAACATTTCTATAGGATTAAGGTCAGAACTTTGACTCGGCCATTACAAAACATTAACTTTATTCTCCTTAACCATTCTTTTGTAGAAAGACTTGTGTGCTAAGGGTCGTTGTCTTACAGTTTCAGCTCACAGACATATTGTCCTGACTTTTTCCTTTAGAATTTGCTGGTGTTCAGCATTCAGAGTTCATTGTTTCATCAATGATGGCAAGCCATTCTTCTGGCCGAGATGCAACAAAACAGGTCCAAACCATGATACTACCACCACCATGTTTCACAGATCGGATAAGGTTTTTATGCTGGAAAGCATAAACCCCTGACAATTTCACCTTCAAATTATTTGCTATTCTTAAAGGTTCACATACTTTTGCCACTCATAGATATTTAATATTCGATCATTTTCCTCAATAAATAAATTACCAAGTCTAATATATTTTGTCTAATTTGTTTAATTTGGTTCACTTTATCTAGTTTTAGGACTTGTGTGAAAATCTGATGAAGTTTAAGGACAAATTTATGCAGAAATATAGAAAATTCTAAAGGGTTCACAAACTTTCAAGCACCACTGTATTTCTGCCAGTTTGCCTTCTGTTCTCTATCAATAGTGTGATTTCTCACTGTTATCCTTACTTTAACTGATATGTATAGAATGTGGTCTAACAAAGCTGAAAAAGTTTTATATTGTTACTATATTTGTGTCACAAGTTACTTTTCTGAACCAGAAATGGCTGAATAGGAATGTATTTCAAATTTCAGTGGCCTTTTATTGTTACTCTGATGACAAATCAATAATAAGCATTTCCATATTGAAACGAATCTCAGAAACTCTCGCAGTGCATCCAACAACACTTTTATATATCAATAATAGAAACATGCTGGCGCACAAAAAGCTCCAAAAAAAGCTCCAGCTCAGATATTTTACTATGACCAACGCAGACACACAGTTTACTCAGATAAAGGAGCCAAAGACAGACACTCTGAATGGGTCACCTATGAGATATCAGGTCTGATAGGGTTTAAAGGTATTAAACTCACAAAAAAACGTTTAACGATCACTTATTACAGTTTCCTGGGACAGAGGTCCGCACAAGCTGATTCATTTGGAGGCACTGCTGTCATTGCGGGTAAACAGCCAACCAGTTGCTGGGTGGGTGGGACGGGCTTAGACAATTATTAGCTGCTTGTGGAAGCGGATATAATGTGAATAACTTGCACACAAAATCCAAGTTTTTTTTGTCCAAGAAAATTGTTTTAGCTTTTTAACCTGTGTTTTTGACATGCTTCAGCATCTGTTTGGCTTTGATTTAATTTAAGCTGACTTGTAGAGTAAT
>JAILXH010063959.1:6407-20746 GCA_023558415.1 Piaractus mesopotamicus | reverse complement strand
CACACACACACACACATGCTTCTTTACCTGGTGAGTTGAGTAGGCGTGACATACGGCAAGCGTAGGCCACATACTGCTCACAGTGCTCTGCGCTGCTGGTGATAGCATTTACCTAAACAACACAAAGTAACACAAACACTGCTCAAAAGGTGAAAAGGTCAGATAATATAACAATCTGAACAAAAGCATGCTGTGATTTTGTATGAATTACTTCTCACTTGCAGCTCATTGAAACAAGCTAAGATTTTCTAATGGTTCTAAACTTTGTCTAAATACCCCATTTGTGTTTGAACGTAATAGATGAGATATTTTATTACAGTTTGAATTTTGCGTACAATTATATTGTCATTGTCGTGTTTCTGTCATTTTATGACATCTAAACAAATAGGAGTTTAGATGAAGATTCAAGCCTGCTGATACAGAATGCTGAATGTAAATGTTATTAATTGCATAGTTGTGTCATTAATCATGTAATTATGTAATTACATTTAAATATGTATGGAACATATGTCAAATATATAGCAAAAATACTAAGTCTAGACGTTTAAGGGGTAACAATATGCCTTGTCCTTCCCAGTACAGCAGCAGTGTTTCAGCACAGACCTAGAGAGAGAAAAGCACCTGGTCAGTGGACACGCTGTAGTTGAGCCTCAGTACGGTTCCCTGTGCCGGATCAGAGCCTGAGCTCACTGCACTCTGAGGAGGTAGATCATTTACCAGCGTCGTCCACACTTTGTCCTCTAAAACACAACCACACATGTATACAACACTAAAAATCAACTGATTTGTAGTATTGAGTACTATTAGGATGGAATTAGTTTTACATGGGGAGATGGGGTAACGTTATTTTCCACAAGACATTTGTAATGTTTATGGCAGATTTGCATGGGATAAGAAATCTAATGCCCTGTTCAGACTAGATTAACTCATCAGTGGAATGTCATATATCAGGATGAGTAATAAAATTCCAATGGGAGGCACAAGTTGTAAGCTGCAATTTCTATGAACCTGGATGTTTGCATCACATGTAGTCATCTGATCATGCTCAATGTACATGAAAAGTTGATAATATTGAGAATAAAACGTAATGCTTTTATGATATGTAGCTGTGTGTGAATATAAAGCGCTTTATTCATATAGTTGCCATTGTTGCCATGTAATGACCCCTTTAATCAGCCTGCAAGATCTCGTCTGTCTGATAGATTTTATTTTCTTTCACCTTCTACTAATTCTTTCCCCATGTAGAGTGAATAAAGTTCTACCACTCAAGTAAATGGTCAAAAAGACTTCCAAACTACACAACGATTTGCGATTCAGAAAATATTTAATATGGATATGCTTGCTAGAAGACTAAATACGGCGAGTGGCAGCGATCAAAAACTCCTTTCCAATGCAAAAAAAAAAATCTTTCCCAACATGGCTGACTTGGACAATAGTAAAATCAGAGAGGAGCACCTGTAAAAGAGGAAATTATATAGCACTCAACAGGGTTCTTCTGTTGTAGCAAGCTTGACATCATAACAGTAGAAGAACCGTTTTGGGTGCTACATAGAAAAGGTTCTATATTGCACCACTTACAGCACATTTTCCATCAATCTGAAGAGCTCTTTCATGATGCAACGAACCTTTTAATCATACAAAGTGTTCTCTGAGTGTTCATGGTTCTACACAGAACAATTTTCTTTACTAAAGAACCCATGAAGAACCATCTTTTTTAAGAGTATAATAGAAAATCTCTGACCTCACAATGACTCGATTTGCTAACGATTCTTTATGAAATGATTCAATGAATCATAAAATCTTCAATTTTTGCCATGATTCAATTAAATTCTATTAATTTAGTATCAATCATTTTTAAAGGATAAACTAAATACATAAATGTGAGTGGAGCAGTATATTTTCACAGATGTTTATAAATGGCCCAGGAACTTTTGGAAGAAATGAGTGCATACTTTGTTTAATATTATTAGAATTGATTATAATGTTATAATGCATTACACCATTTCAAATGCAGCTGACGCTTTCATCTGAAGCTGGTGATTCAGCTGTGTTGATTTTTGAACGTTACAATCAATAAAAATATGTTTACATGCATTAAGTGTATACATCTAGTTGTGAGAACACAACAGTCTTGTGCAAACAGGGACTTTGTGTCTCACCCATCATGTTGCAGCTGACTTTAAAAGGCTCCAGGGGTCCGCTCCCATCCGGATCGATCCAGTATGAGTCGGAGGTTCGGCCCAGGTGCTTATACTCCTCGCAGGACTGCTCATAGACAGCTGCAGGAGAACAGCCGTAAGCACATTAGCAAACGCTAACACACACACTCACCTGTAATAACTGCTACAGCACTTTATTTTTGTACACACTCAGCTAAATTCAGAGCAAAGAGAGAGAGAGAGAGAGAGAACACACAATCCATACCTAAAGAACATTTCACATGTGTTACTACAATACTTTTTTCTAGGTATGTTTCCTATATGTTACTAAGAGCATTAGCAAAGACAATTAACTTGCTAATCCCACCTGGATGAATGGAAAACATAAGAATTAAACAAGAAATAAACAGGACACAGCACATAGAAACAGTATACTGCTGATCTAATTAAGATGCATACATGTGTGGCAGGTGGCTCCAGTGTATCCAGTGCCATCACAAGAACATTTAAACGTGTCACCAGTCTGAGAACACCTGCCTCCATGCTCACAGTGGTTAGGGACACACCTGCAAGGAAACAGGACCAATTATTAGAATGTTCATACATGTTCACCCATGTGAAAACTTCATATTTACTAGAAAATTACACAGAAGACTCAACAACTAAATATAATATCCATTTTTTCAGTATTAAAAGTGTCCACACTTTGCATTCATAACAGCTGCCGTTCTTTTCGGGAGACTTGCTTTCAGTTTTTCAAAGAAATCTGCAGGGATATTTTTCCACATCTTCAGTTCAGTCTTAGAAGTTGGTTGAATTTTCTGCTTCTCACAGTCCAAGTAATCCCCAAAACAGTGATGTTGCAGTCTGGACTCTGGGGTGGTCAGCCCATTTTTCTGAGAACACCAGCTGCTTTGGTTTGATTTGCAAATGTCCTTATTTTGTCTGTTTCCTTTTCTCGGTAAGAGCTCCTTAACGCCTTACACATCCTTTCAGACTCATAGTGTTGAGTTGTCTTCTCGCAGTGGAAGGATGGACAGAAACACCTGGGGATTTTTTTCAGATCTGAAACAGCTTGATTTTCTCCTCTCTCTCAAAGATGAAAGCTTCAAGTGCAGGTTACCTGATGGGAACACTTTTGGTGGTATACCAGCCTTTTCAGATGTTAGGAGTCCCATTTTCTAGGTGGATTATTTTATGTCTAATCCTCCCAGAAACAACTCCGGAAAAGTGAATAATTTGCACTTAAGGGATGTTTTTGCTGGAAATTAAATAAATGAAGGGTGGTCTCTGACATTTGCACAGTACTGTAATAATGAGATTCACAACTGGCCAAAGAACTGACAATATCTTGCACTTAAAAATGTGGCTTCAGCTCTTAGTTAAGCAATCATACTGACAAAAGTAGAGCATTAAATTCATGTGAATAAAAAAGAACAGTTTTGTCTTTTAGTTTACATAATTTTGACAGTAATTGCATTGATGCAGTATATTTTCTTCATGTGGAAATTATGCATTATTTTTCTCAGTGCATTATGATAAACGAGTGTGTGCATGTGTCTGTGTGAGAGATATGCATGGCCCATATTTTGTTCATTATGGCTGGTGTCTTGCCTGTGATTGCACTACGGGAGTTGTAATTTCTGCAATACTGTAGGTGTGGTACTCAGTAGAGACTGTTCTGTGTAGTGTTAGATCAATGGGTTGTTCTTGCTTGTTCCTGAGTATAGAAGCTGTCAGCGTGATCAAACAGCACCGGGTCATGTGAAGGGGGGCTTTGAAGATGAAATCCTGCTGTGTTAAATCAATGACATCAGAACCAGAGATAGTTCTGCTCCACTGCTATAAAAGTGCTTATGTAAATGAGGTATTACCAAGCTGTCACTGAGCTACTGTGCTCACCACTTATGGCTGCACTGTCACCAAACGATAGACAAAGGTAGACAAAAGACAAGGATGCAGTGTTTCTGATTGAAACCAGTTGTCTGTGTATAGTGTAGGCACATAATTTGAGATCTGGTTAAAGAAACAATATCTTCCTAGGTTTTTTCTTAAATGTGATCTTGAGAAAGGACCTAAGAAAAAGTCTACGTCAGATTTATAACGTGGTCTTAAACCGCAGAATTGTTCACACCTTTGTGCTCTTGAGTGCGTGTAGATTCTGTTCTTAACTAAGAACAAATGCCAACTAAGAAAACACTGGTGAATGGCAGAATCTTCGTGAAAACTGCATAAGTGTGTTTTCAGAAGAAATTTCTTCTTATGAATGGTTGGTGAATGAGGCCCAATGAATGGAGCCTTATTATCAAAAATGGACTGGTTTAGCTTTTGTCGTATGATCATTATCATGGTATTATCATATCCCTTAAGACAGAAAGGCCTAGCTTATGTTCTCTTATTCAATATGGTGGTAAATGCTATTTATAAAGACACATGCATGTTCATGTGTTTGCAGGTTATCTGCTCTGCACTCTAAAAAACTCTGTCCTATTTTACACATATTGGTATTTTGCATTTCAATATCTATTAACACTTATATGTTCGAAGTTATAAAGTTGGCTTGAAAAAGACAACATATTGTTCGTCATTTTCTTGTACTCATTATTCAATGGTCAAAAATTTGCAGCGCTACTCCCCCTATAGCTTTTGAGGTAGAAATTTTTTAACCAATGTATTCAATTTATGGTGTACATCATTTGTACAGTTTTCTCCCATTGGAATTGAGAAGCAATGCAACAGTCTAGCCAACCACCTGGGATACCATAGCAATGTTCTTGCAACACCTTAGCAACCACCTAGGAATGCATAGCAATGGCCCAGCAACATCTTAGCAACCACCTGGAATACCACAGCAGTGGCCTAACAACACATTAGCAACCACCGAACAACCACCAAGCAAAGCCCTAAGAAGAAGCTGGAATACCACAGCAACCTCTTTAGAAAAACAGCTAAAAACATTCCTTGAATATCTTTATACATATAGGCCAATCAAAACAAGTGTGTATCTTCTTTTCTATATAGGTCTACAAAAACATTTAATTCCTTAAAAAGCTCCTTATGGTTACGCAGATTTGTTAAGACAGTAGCCATTACTGCTTCACCCATTTAACACATAACACTGAAAGACAGACTCATCATCACTCTTAAAGTATTTTAGCTGGGTGAGCTCTACTTGTGCGGGTGCTTTGTAAGTGGCAGATCAGCAGACTCACTTGCTTGGGGATGCGCATGGGAGATTGGAGGTTTGTGCCCAGCTCAGGGGTTCACACTACTACACTAATTTTAAACATGGATACATTCCCACCTATGTACATGTAATGTAGTTTTTTTTTTTTTTTTGTTTACTATTTGTACCTTTCGGTCATATAAGCACCAGTGTCACCTAGCAAAGTTATTTGTCTACACAAGTGGGCTTGGCTAATGGTGTGATTCTGATCTGAATTTGTGTGCATATGTATACGCACCTGTCTATAATGGCACACATGTCTAAGCTGACATTCTCGAAACTTCCCAGCATGCCCTTCTCCACAGCGTGCAGGTCCACCAATTCTCCATCCACATGGATAAGCTGCATGCAGCCCTGGAAGGAGCGCTGAGATGGGGAGAGGTCCGTCCGTGGGAAGTAGCCTGCAAACCAGAAAAAAACTAAATGAAAACTCTCCACTACTGAAAGGCTTCATTCCGATGTAATATGTGTTTGCATATAGGCAACTCGATCAATTCAATCAAAATAGCATGTCAACAGCCATATTCAACAACATGTTCTTATGATTCTGAAAAAAATAACCTCCAAAGTAGTAATCTCCTACTGTCCGGATCTGAATGGGCAGAGAGGCTCTTACAGAGGATGTCTCATCACCGTTGATGGTAAGCATTCCGAAGCTTTCCAAAGCCAGGAAATGAACACTGTGCCACTGTCCATCATTGAGGCCAGAACCTGGGCAGAAAAACACTTCAGCTAAATTAAAAATATATATAGAGACGTCACGTCTCAATTCTATCTATCTATCGATCTATCTATCTTTATATATCTATCTATATATCTCTTTTCCAAGAGACAACATTAACTTTTAATCAAATTTCAATCATAAATATAGCTGCAGGTGGCAATTCAGGGGTCCAAGCACTAATTTGCAAGGTGGCCCCATGTGTTAATAATATTTTGGTTTTATTTATCACAACAGAAATTAGAAATGCTCCTTCAGATTTTAATAACATATAAATGTGCTAAGTTTGGTCATAATCAGACAATGCATGAGTTTTAGACAAATGACTTTTTATAATTATTTCACTCCGTCTGCACTGTGTGTTTCAAGACCAATTGTGAGCTGACTTACTAACAATTACTTGTTAATAATTAAAAAAATGTGAGCAGCTCCACCTTGTGGTCAATTGTTGTAAAATTTCAATTGCTAATAGAGAAGCTTGTGAGCACGTTGCTATGGTACTGATTAAAACTTTGGAACTGCACTTTCAACTGAATTTCTCTGGTTGTTTCAATGAGTGAAGAGTGATAAATAATCAATATCTAATTGCAAATTCCTCTTGTTATTGCTGGTGATAACAGCAAAATGGTTTTAAATAGAGACCTTGAATGAATACTATGATTCAACATGCAAAATGTGCCTTGTAGAGTGTCATGTGGCTCTGTGCTGTTACCTGAGGAGATGTCCACACGTGTATTCTTGCCCTGCGAGATGTAGATGTGCACCACCACTTTACCCTCCACTAGGCTGAGTTCCACACCTCCAGGCATGAGCGGGGTGAAGAGCAGCAGACCGCTGGGGCTCCATGTGCGGAACTGCAGGCTGATCGACACTGTGTCCGCGTCGCTCTGGCCTGGAAGCTGCAGGGTGCTAGTGGAGTTAAAGAAGGCTGGAAACGTCTGTGAGGCTGGGCAGGTGTAGGTCAGGTTACGCTGGGACAAACATGAGACAGTGAACTGAATGTAGGATTGTAATAATTACTTAACTCAACCCAATTTAAATTTTTAAAAACATACATTAAAATTCACTTTATTAATGAAGTCAAAATGACTAGCTGGCAATTTGCATGATTATAATGCATGTTTTAAATTGTCAGACTGGTCTCTCACAGTAAGAAAAGCAGTCCAAACCGAAACACTTCTTATAATTTCAATGTGAATAGGCAGAGCTAAACTGCTTTAGGCTTAATAGACAGATATACGTAAATGTGCTGGTTCTTGTTACATCACAGATTCAAAATGGGCTGCTTTGAGGCTTAGTTTCTGTGTGTCGACTATAGAGACTGGAGAATAATAATGTGTAGTTTGGACAACTGAGGACATTCATCCTGACACAAAACACTGGGGTTATACTGGGTACATTGTGCTATTTGGGGTATCGGATAACTCATTGGGTTACAACACCATGGGATATGTATGAATTTAGGAGAAGGGATTTATACTACTTACATTACAGTTAAAGGGGGTTCACCGATTACATTAATGGGTTATTTACATTAAACAGGTTAGTGATTGCACAGGAGTGGATTCATTCACACTACACAACATTTCCTAGCTGGGCCTCTATCTGAGAACATAACACAACACACACACACACACACACACACACACACACACAGACACAGACATACACTGCAAAAAAGGGCATCTTATCAAGTGAAATGATCTTAAATCTAGTTGATATATCTAATATTTTTCACTTTGAGATGGCTGTGTACTTATAGGATTATCTAGCTTATTTCTAGACACTTTTCACTTGTTTTAACTAATTTTATTAAGTAAAATTAAGTCACTATATTGGCAGATAATTTTGCTGGTTTCAAGCACATTTCTTAAAACAGCAAAATTATATATGTTTATATATATACTATATAAATATAGTGAGATAATTTTGCTTAATAGAATTACTTAAAACAAGAATGTCTAGAAATAAAGTAAATAATCTTAAATTTAGCTTACAACAATCTCAACAGGAGAAGTATTAGATTTATTGACTATTTATAAGATAATTCTACTTGACAAGATGACAGAAGACATTTTGCAGTGAACACACACATACAGTACTGTTCAAAAGTCAGACACCACCTTTCATTTTTTAAATTTCTAATCAAAAAGACCATTAAGCACAAGTTATTCATTTTTTAGGAGATATTTCTGAAGAAGTTAGATATAAGATAATCCACATTTGCAAAAAAGGTGAGGAAAGTCAAAGGAAAATAAATGAAAAATAGGAGTTTCCAAAAAGTTCAAAAAAGGATTCAAAGCTACAGAGAAAATAGGACTCCTAACAACTGTACAAGACCTGGTAGATCGCCAAAACTGGCACCATCAGATACACAGAACTGAAAGCTCCAGACCTGAACGTCAATGAATGTGTTTGGGATTACTTGGATTGTGAGAAGCAGAAGAGAATTGCTGAGAATTCTGTGTAACTTTCTGTTAAATACATGTTTTCTCCTTACTATTTCCTGACAAAAATGAATAACTTGTACTTAATGGCTATTTTGTCTGGAAATTAAATGAAGGGTGGTCTCTGACTTTTGCACAGTAGTGGAGTAAATTTTTAAGGGAAACTCAGGGACAGGGCAGAAGAAACTAGGTAGAAAAGTGAGCAGAACTGAAAAAAAAGACTTACACTGTTTGTCAAAAACAAAAGTTCCAAAGCCTAGTGCACTGCAAATGGCATAGACAGCATATTAAAACAGTTTAAAAGCTTTGTAAAGACTCTAAACATGTCCTGAAGGATCAATACAAAAAGGAACAATGAACATACACTGTGCTGTAAATCAGAAATAAGCTTGGCCCATAAATGTCCAGAGCTTGGACAATCTGCCAGTGCCAACGCTGAAGCATATATGCAGTGTAAAACCCTTAGCAACCTATATGCTCTGCAGCACTCAGTTAAAAATAGAGATGCAAATTAGACCCTTACAAAACTGGATGTGTCCACTCTCTTCCTGCGGGCCAGGTTGGTGATGTTGTCTCCGTTGTAGTGGATGCCCTCCATGCAGCCGATGAAATTCTGTGGGCCGCCTGAGCTGGGCTTAGCTGACACAGGCATTCCTCCAAAACTGATCTGTGAACGGATGTACAGACATAAATATGAGCAAAAGCAGAACATTTACAGTGGTGCTCAGGAAGTGGCTAGTAATGTAGCAGGGAGCTGTCAAGATGCTAACTGGTCCTTAGCATCACTAGCTTTTATGCTGCTACTAGCTTGAATTGATTATTAGCCATATCAGCTTTTTAGGTCATTGGCCAATCTTTCTGTTTTAATTCTCAACCTGAATTGTTGAACAAATGTCAACATCTACAGTTTTAATACAGTGGTATGCAGCAACTAGCTAGTAATTGTTAGCCAATGATGTCACGTTGCTACTAGCTTCAGCAACAGCATCTTTGGGCATTAATTCAGTCTTCAGTTGCTAATTTTGCTCTCATTTCACAAGCTGAATTGTTGAACAAATGCCGATATTTGTTATTTTTATACATGTATCTGCAAATGTCAATACAAATGTTGATATTACATTTATAAAATGTAGAAATTAAGACTAGCATTACAGGACAACGTAACATTTGTCTTTCTGTAGGGTTACAAATTCAGTAAAATGAATAAAAGCAGACATTGTAGCTCAGTGCCACCCAAACTCTGGAATACAGTGAATCTGTCATCAAGTATCACTTTGAAATATTGGTCAAATCTAAACATGTCTCTGATGCCAAAAATATTATGTTTAGCAATTATCTGTCAATACCATTACAATTCCAATATTATTGTCCATCCCTAACTTATAGTATTGCAGCATTTGGCTAACAATCTGTTGTGTAATATGGTGTCATGATGCTAACTGCTCCCTACTAGCCTTTTACTTTAGCAACACCAGCTTTTTTGGGCATTACTTTAACCTTTAGTTTTAATCTGATTCTCTCTTATTTCTCAAACTGTATTATTGATCCAATTGTTGCTTTCCATAGAAAAACATGTATCTCCAAAATAGTAACTTAGAAGAGGGCAAAAATTTTCTCAACTTTTAATGTAAGTTAATGTAAAGAGGTTTCATTCCATGTGTTTTTAGAGCATTTCTATTGGTCCATTCATCATGAAATTTCACAGATGTAAAGGAAACAGATGTAAAGGAAATCTGCTGTGTTCAGTAGATGTAGAAAACTAAAAATCAACAAAAATGGAGATACATGTTAACCAGCTATGGTGTTGTGCAGCGCTTGGCTAACAATCGGCTATAGAACTGCATTGTGTCATGATGCTAAGTGCTCCCTACAGGGTCATCCCTATGGTCCCAGACTCCTATGTTCCCAAGGCCCCTTATTTGCTTATTGGAATTTCTATGAAATAGCCCAATTGCGTAGCTAGCAAATTAGCTCACTGAAAAAAATCCCTTTTGAAAAAAGCTTCTTGTTGTCCATTGTATGACCTCTGGTGACCTCAACCATGAGAAACCCTTTCATAGGTCTCCTTAATGTATCATGTTGAGGTTTGAAGTTTTATTTAAAGACCGAAGCGAACATTAACTAGCCTTGGGAACATCGGTATGCTCCCGTTCCTTCTAGCTTTTGTGCATCATTAGCAAAACCCGCTTTTTTGGGCATTACATTAATCTTTAGTTTAACTGATTCTTTCTTGTTTATCAAACTGCGGCACTGAACAAATGCTGAAAATCCACAGTGCTGTGAAACAACTGGCTAACAATCTACTGTGGAACTGCATAGTGCTAAGTGCTATTGGTTCTGGCTAGCTTTTATTCATCATTAGCAGGATCAGCCTTTTTGGGCATTGCTTCAGTCTTCAGCTACTGGTTCTCAATCAGTGAACACCCCAATTAACAGATATTTTTAACTTGTTTTAACTGTTTAACATTTTTGCATGATAAGGAAGGGGATATAATTAAACAAAAAGCATCAGCGCAACCCACAGGAAGTGAAATGAGAGAGAAATGTGCCGCAAGAGAGAAAGCAAGAGAGAGAGTAGGCTACATTATTATATTTCGGCAATAACTCATGCTTGTATTCATGTATTCGTGCCCTGGCCCGTGCAGGAGCTGACTCATGGGACAGGCAGTGGGGCCGCAGACAGAAAGCTGGAGGCTAATTTAAAAATCTCTCCATAGATTCCTTTCCACTCTCATAAATGAATAATAATCCCAGATGCACCCTCAAAAGTCACCAATAACGATGAAATATCAGCTCAGAAATGCAAAACATAGTGCCACTGCAAAGCCAGTGATAGCTTGCATACTGATGAACTTCACTAATATGCACCAAAACTAGAAGAATGAAATGTCCACACCTCGTAGTCCAGGTCGAGATGGTCAAACTCGCCATTGGTGCGGAAGCTCTGCGTGTGTTGGTCCAGGGTGAAGTTTACACTGCGTCGGTATCTCTCGATTAGCACAGAGTGCCAGTGGTCATCGTCCAGAAGGCTGCCGCTGGAGACCGAGGTGTGACCCTGGATGGAGCCATACTGGTTGCTACCTGGAGTGGACAGATGTCAGTGAATGAGGCGTCAGAGAGAACATTAAGCATCTCAGCTTTAAATCTAATGAGATGTATGACTGTGTTCTTTGTAATCAGAAGGATAAAGACCTTCAAGACAACTCACATGGCCCACTGCTCAGAGAACATTGTGAGGAACCAAATTATGGCTGCATATTGTTTGTTAATCACCATCATGATGAAGGCCTTTACAACATTAATCTCAAATGACCCCTTTAACCAATCATCATGTTTTTGGTTGTGTTGATGAATCAGAATATATATGTAATCAAAAAATGTACATTCAGTCCAACCTTTAATCATGTTACATAGATTCACTCAACGGTCATTCTACATCAACTCACCTTGAGCTGTTCTGGTCAAATCAGGGATTTCCATGGAAAAAAACAAGCAAAAACTTCAAAGCTGTGCTTCAATAATTTTTTTTGGTTATGCATTTTCAAAATTTGCCTAATTAGGTTCTTAAATTAGGTTCTTAGGTATCTTAAATTTTGAGTTTAAACCCTTAAAGCATGATTTAACTGAGCTGTAATATAATCTTGGTATACATACAACAATAAGAATAATAATTAACTTTAAATTGACTCCTTACATGCAAACAAATGCACACAACAGGTTAATTTAGAGCACTTTGGACTGTACTTTTTATGTCATTAAATGTACATTAAGGTTTTATGGAGTATTTCTACATTTATAGCAAATTTATGAATTACTCATCAAAATGGCTTCACAACCAAAATTAAAAATTAAAAAACAGGCTTTTTAGACTCTAGATTTTCTCAAACTTTTTCCTGAATAAAGGCAGTTATGTCAGTTTTAAATATATAATATATACAGATGTGCTTTGACTCCTTTGTGGCTTAATAATTTTTGAATATGATGTATTTAATAAAGAATCACAACGTGAAAAATGGTAAAACTATAGAAAAATGATTTCCAAATTAACCTTTATAATGCTCAAGAAAGTCAGTATGCTATTTTGAGAGGTAATGTGTCCTTGTATTTCTTCTTGTAGGGGGGAAATGTTATACACTGAACCCACAAAATGTGGCTGCCTTACTGGCAATTTTTTTTTAACATGAAAGAAATTGATTAAAAGTAAATTATTAAAATTACTGTTATGTAGGTACCCATTGCCCAGTTAATATTTCAACTCAGTCTTTTAAACTTAAAATTTAAGATGTAATTTTGAAAAGAACTTTCAAAATTCATGACTAACAACCTAACTGAAGCAAAACTTTGCAGTTTCTAGTTTTTGCTTGATTCATTTCATGGAAATCCATGATGTGACTGAACAGGCTCTAGGTAAATTGGCATAGCATGACCCGAATGCATTTTTAATATATTCAAAGATGTATCGTAAACACAATATAAGCTATACAATCACATTGGTATATGGTTCATGTCATGTAACCCTAATCCAAACATTGGTTAAAGTTAATAATATTAGTTAATTCACTGGGATATTGATTTAAAGTTTGGTTTGGCTAATTATGGACATCTGAGGGATTCTCAGGAATTACAAAGAACATTCACTGGTAATAAATGACAGCAGTAGCAAAAAAAGACAAGCTGCTTAAGCTTTTCAGGATGACATATAACTAAAGGAGATTGTTATTGAGGTCAATCTACACAGATAATTAAAAAGGAACAATATGTCTATGGCCCACTGTTGAAAGAACATAAGAGGAACCGAACATTAGTTATCTTAATGTTAGTATTTCTAATGTTTGCATTTAGTTAGTGCACTGCACATGTGGATTTGTTTGGTTAATAATGGATATGGTTTTTTAGAAATTTCAAAGACATGTTGACCTTTCTTGTAATAAATGAGAGCTAGTAGAAACTACCCGGTAGTCCATTATGTTGAATTCACGGTCAGCTTAGCATTTCATGATGCCCTTAAGAGCTATATATTGTTACCCAGGTTGATTTGTAGCACAAGCTTGGCTCTGCGTAGCTCCAGAGTGAGGTAATCTCCCTGCTGTCCTTCCCCATGAAGCAGAACCCCATCTCCTTTACTGGTCTTAAATCTCAGGGAGATAACATCCTTGAGGATCTTCATCTTCTTCTGTCGGAAGCGGTAGGAGATCACTCCCTGGCCATCGAAATTGATCACGTCCGCCCCTTAAACCAAATTGAGATTAAAGAAACATAGACCACCAAAAATGTTGACTTTGCTAATAATGCATGAAACCATAGCATATGATATCATTCTAGTATGTTCCGAATAGCTTTTATTCAGTGTAAGCCATAATTAGTCTATTGAACAAGACAACGCTGCTCAAAAAACTGAAGGAGACCACTGGGAGTAATGTGGCAAGTCAAATGTCTCTAGATCCCCATTCATGCAAATCAAAAATGATCTGACTGAATTCATGAAGCAATACAACAAGGTGTTCGGGAACATTCTAAGAAGAAGACGAATTCAAATATACCTGACAAAATAAAGATATTAAAAATTTTAATGTTCACAGACTTGCTGGCAGCTCCATTGCTCACCCTTGTAGCTTAATAATAACTTGATAATGTTAAAACTCAAGTGCTGTTTTTCATATAGCTACTAAATAATAAGCCTAAGGATGTGGACATCCAGTACTGTGCAAAAGTCAAAGACCATCTGTTCATTTACTTCTTTCCCTGTGAAAATTAATGTACTATAAAGTACAAGTTATTAACTGTAA
>JAILXH010063939.1:0-14161 GCA_023558415.1 Piaractus mesopotamicus | reverse complement strand
CAAGACACAGTGGGCTCAGGAAAACCCTGAGATGACGACAGGGTAACAACTACATTGTTGCAGGTGTAGTGAACAGACATCTGTGGGTCTTCATAAGGAGCTGGGATTGGAGGGAAAGACTCTTTAGGCCTATTAAATCACTGAGCAAAGAAAAGTGCATCATGTTTACAGTTTTTAAATCTTCAAACACAACAGTTTGAGGCAAATGCAGTGACAACCATGACTATTAGAGCTAGGCCTTTAATTTGGAACATAAATGTCAAAACTAAGTCAAAACACAAGGAAAAACCCACCTCAGCAATAATGCTTACTTTTGCTTGCGCCCCCAGAGGATTAGTAGTTTGTTAGTGAACAGCAGTTCTCAATAACACTGTGATGAGGCTGTAGTTAGTTTCTTATTCTGATTTTCCATTCACCCCTAAAGGGTACACACCAATTTAACTGCTGCAACATTTAAGGTAAGACTGAACATTTGAAAAGAGCAGTTTTAGATTAAATACAAATATGTGAAACTTCTAAAAGACATTACATGCGTTACTTATGGCTTGTGACACACATATTAGTATATAGTTTACCTTGCAGCAGTTTCACAGTGACTCTTTTAGCAGAGAGGCTAACATAGAGTTGCCACCACTGTTTTCAATTTCTAACAACTCCCTGATTAAGCTGCCGCTTGTATTCAGTCTGTGATGTATCTGGAACGTCTAAACGGACTAAAGTGACGTTTTTATCCCTCACAAAACTGGTCCCACCCATTGGAAATCAAAATGTGATATTTCCCAGAAATCATTAGGCTTTCTCTGAAGGCCAAGAAGGCTCTGAGGATTCCCCTCAGGATCTGGACAACTCGTGTCTGGTCAGTTTGTGTGTAAATTCTACGAAACTTTGAGGAATAAGGGCCTTTGGATGTGTTTGTCTGTACACTTTGTGTTCATGCACTCTGACTAACACATTCACTCAGTAGGAAAAGCAAAACAAAATTGCACCTGTCAGTGAGTAAAGAAATCTAATGCCAGTAACTACCAAAATATGCATTATAATATGGACAGGTTCTGTCCTGAAATCTGATTGGCTGCGTTCAAAGCCTTTGTAAAATAATCACTATACGCACACTTATGATCGGCTCACAAGTGAATTCTGTATTACTGCGCCACATCATGAAAAATTGTTGTGGTGATAATGAAATAATATTTGATTGTAATACTGCTCTGATGCAGACCACCCCGTGGACTGTTGAAGTAAGAAGCCAATTTTGTTTCAACGTAAGAGATGAGTTATTTTCTTAACTAGATTTAGGCTGAGCAGCCAGTGTACAGGCTAAAAGATAGCTAACAAGCTAGACAACTCCTTTATTAATATCTCAGTTTTTGACTTACAGTACTAACTATATGATTCCTGTAAAACTGCTGAATGTCAAAACAGTTGTGTTCCTTCCTATATAGAGTGCTACAGATGTACAACACTGTTAGCCTGATGCTAAGTAAGACTGGAAATCGCACTGACGCCTCTCATGGCTTATTGTTTTTTTATTATCCAAAGATTTTATACATTTATAGGTTTTTCAAAGTTGAGGCAACACTGCCTCAATACAAACAGAAAAATGACTAAGGAACCAGATATTCAGTCATTTGAGGGCATTTACAGCCTTCTTGCCACAATGTACACAATTCTACAGTCAGTGGTCACTTCATGACGTCTGCTATATAGGTTTTGCAGACAACTACAGACTTTAGGTCATCTATTGCTACAGAATTTGCCAGCTGCCTTCTATTCCATTCATTATTGGTCAGTTTCTGACGCTGTTGACCAGATACTATTTGGGAGGTGGTTCATTCTCAGTGCAGCAGTGACATTCACAGTGTATTCTGTGGTGCTGGTAACTCGAGCACAATAGTGTCACTGCTAGGCTGAGAGTGGTCCCCCATGCAAAAATATCCAGTCCAGAGCAGCTCTGTGGGCAGAGACTGACCACTGATGAAGGGCCAGAGGATGACCGACACAAACTGTGCCAACACAGAACAAAGTAGAAGAGGCCAGTAAGTGCAGCTCTCCAGAAGCAGAAAATGGATGCATAGTCATATGCAAAAGTTTGTACGCCCTGGTCAAATAACATGTTTTGCTCATTTTCTAACTGAAAATAAGTTAACACATCCTCTACTGTGAGCACATATCTATACACTTTAATCCACAAATACTGTTCATTTGTTGAATTCAACATACTGGGGAACATAAAATGTTTACAAAAGGTATGGCATTTTATACTTTGTTTTTTCCCCAATTTGTTAATCTCAGCCAATAAACAGAAGTTATACACCAACATTTGCAGAAAAAAGCCTTATTTAAGTTTGTTGTTTTAAACAACATTTGACCAGGGGTGTTCAAACTTTTGTATACGATATCTGTCCTGTATAAAATGAGCAGTTAATTCCTTACCTGCCACAATGAGTTGTACCCTCTTTTTGGTTACTCCTCTTTCAGTGTTAACATCGCAGGTGTATTCTCCATGATGGTGTGGCTGGACATTGTTCAGTGAAAGTAATGCGTTTCCCTTCAACACCTGCTCCATAAGCAAGTGTGTCCGTCCCTTGTAGATCAGTCCCTGATGCTCTAGTTGATCTCTACCTAGATAAAAGCTGTGGACCACTGTGTCTCCATGCTGCCAGTTTATGATTAAGTTGGTAAGATTCAGACTGTCAGTCGCGTGGAATGGACAGCTAAAAATAGCTTTTCCACCTGGTGGAACTACTACTGCACCTTCTTCTGGTGGTATCTGAGAAGGGTACACTGGGAGCATTAATATATTTAAGACTTGGTGAGAGAGGAAGGAAAGTAAGGATGCAGGTTAATTGAAGTTATCTTATTATATGTTATTTTACCATTGCCATAACATACTCACACTTGGGGTTATATGACAAAAAAAAAAAATCATAATGAGTGCGTTTAAATGCGCTTAATCTGATGACTGCAGAAAATCAGATTTTGTCAGTAATCTGATCAACACTTTTACATGAACTTGAGTAATTAGATAATGGAAAATGCAGTAATCGGATTTCTGCTTTACAGCCAGCCAATAAACTCACAGAAGGAGACGTGACGTAAACGTTATGTAAAACTCGAACTTCATGCTGTGGCTTGTTTTTTAAAACGTCACGCGACTTTACCTGAAAATATGAACTGACATCATTTAGAAGATGAAGAATATTTAAACCCTTCATTTTGTGTTTGGTTTCAGCGCCTCTCCAAAAGTGTTTTGCTGCGTCTTGTGGCAACGCTGCATACTTATATCTTGTTACACTGAGAAATAACTTATTATAACTTATTAACTTATTTTACCGAGAAATCCGAAAGAAATCAGAGTAAGAGTTTACCTGCACTGAGAAATCTGATTACTGAGCTAAAATCCTGTTCTCTTTATCGGATTTCTAGATCGGAGTATTTACATGACCGTTTGAATAATCAGATAACTGCAGAAATCACAATATTCTGTTTTCCTGAGAATACATTACAGAGGATGATTGACAAAAAACTTTGTAATGCCAACTTTTTCAAAAAACTACAGTACAACAAATTTTATTCAAGATTATTCAAATCTTATTAAACAGGCCTAATTATGTTATCTTTGCGATGAAACGTGTTTGGTCAGTGTTCTGTAAGTACTGATGATACTTATTTTCATGTAATTTATCACACTAATGATAATCATCATATCGTAGACCACTACCACTTTATCAGAGCGCCACTGTCCAGAATGATAGTCATCATGGCCTAAAAAATAAAGAACCTCAAAGCACTCAAATATCATAATTCACACCTCACAGCCTTGAAGTTTGGAAGACAAGTATCACGACTCTTCTCCGTCCTGGCACCCATGTGGCCGAACAGCAGAGTCCCTCTGTCTTCAAATGCAGACTGCAGACTCATCTCTTTGAGAAGCCTTCAATCTAACACTTATTAAAATGTTTTGTATTCACAGTTGGATGCAAAAGAGTGAACTTCCTTGGTCGAATCACGTTTTGCTGATTTTTAAAGTAAAAATAAACACATCCTCCACAGGGAACAAACATAAATATTGCTTTTTTTCAGCCAATTTTAGTGCCCAATCATTATATTTATTTGCTGACTTCAACATACTGAAAAAAAAACTATAAAATATAAGTGTGCCACAACTTTTGCACAGGGCACATTTTATTTTTTATTTTTTCCCCTCAATATGGGAAAGTATTACGTATATTGTTTGTGCTTTAAAACGTGCTATTATATAATGGCAATTATACATAGTTTTCTGCCTGCACCCAACTCTCAGACAAAACAACTGAAGTGAAATGACTTACAGTACACGTATAGTTCATGGCTATAATTACATCGGCACACAAGAACTTGAGCATTCTAACACAAAAGATTAATTATATTTTCATTTCATGTTCATATGTTATAAGCATTTAACTATTTACGCTTTGCCAGAGGTTCTGTCAACAAGCCGCTCAAAGCATCATGGGACAGGAATAAGGTCAATATGGAATAAGGACATGATATGTTGTGACAAATCTATACAAATTAACGTGGTATCACTGGAATACCCTTGGTGTATATCGTTAGTGCAGAACACTGAACAAATGTGTCTTTACAAAAACAGCATAATTGAATCACTGAACAGAAATCATTGTACTGTCACACTGATACTGTCTGTTCCACTTATCAAAAACAAAATATTGTGTATTGTGTATCATGAAAATATCTTCAAGTATCATAAAACCGTATTTTTGCCATATTGCTTACTCCTAATTATACTTCCAATTTTCCAAAATGTCTGAATAATTCACTCCTTGAGACGTAAACAGAGTCATTCAGAGTGGTTTGATGTTAAATTCTTCATTGTAGAGCAGCGGTAGAGCAGGTTTCCTCCTGGAAATCTACCTTCCTGCAAAGTGTAGTCCGAACTACAATCTGCCACACCTACTTCAGTTAATTATCATCTCCAGAAGACCCTGATTGGCTGGATCAGATGAATTAGGATCTGGAAAGAAGGAGGCAGCATTTTAGGTGCAGGCTGAAACTAAACTCGGAAGGTAGATCTCCAGGAGGAGGGTTGGTGACCACTGTTGTAGAGAAACTTTCAGACTCTGATTTCTTTACAGTGGTGGGGATAGGAACCAGGCGGCACAATGTCTACAACACAAATATAGCACTTTTATTACTATCCAAAACGCCAGTGAACCGTCACTTGTCTTCTGAGTTTTTATATGTAATGTTGAGAAAAAATTGGGGAAAAGTTGAAAAAATACGTTTTCTTTGGGGACTATTTTGCCTTACAGCGCCCTGCATGTACGCTTCCGCCATAAATGGATAAAAATAAATGAATTAAGAAGACATTCTAGGCCAAAACTTAAAACATAAAACAATGTGTTAGACGCCAGGCAGCATATATCTAACTATTACATGCAATATATCATCCACCGATATATCATACGTCCATAACTGTAACCTGTACGTATTAGCTAACTTGAAACCTGAAACTAAAACTTTCAGAGGCATTAACTTCTTCAGACACCTGATTCTTATCACCAACAATTCTGACCTGTGCATTTCACATCAAACCTCTTTAAATTACTCTGTGTCTCAACCATTTGATTATGTAGAATTTCTGAAAAATCGGTGGAGTTCCTCTTCAAATTGTTTTTTGTTTTCTGTCTCTATTCCAGTCTCCCAAAAGCTACGTAGTGTTAAGATTATCGTAACTAACATAGTGACTGTTCAGTGTGATGCTCTCTTTGTCATTTAAGAATCATCTCTGTACTGAGCTGCTTTTGGGAAACCCAGACCGTGCCAGTAAATTATAGCCGCCAGCAACTGTTACAGTAAACTGACTGTGGGGGTCCCACCATGAGTGACTAAACATGGTTCTGCTTCAGGGTGGGAAGTTTATTGTTGCAATTACCATCCAAAATTTCAGTATTGGGATGATAATAATCACACATTTATTGGCAAACAATTTATTACCAACCAATATATCATATATCATATCATATATCAAAACTAGAGCCAAACCTGTTTGCTTTAGCTAAGAATACTTTCTCCGAGTGGACAACACAGCACTTTTGTAAGTCGTTTTAGATAAGAGTGTCTGCTAAATGCTGAAACTGAATCTTCCCAACGAAGTGGAGGCCCAGCCTCATCTTTTACTAAGTAAGCCGAAAGAACCTAATATAAGAATAAACTCTAACTTCTAGAAACTTGAACCTTGAACTGCTGTACTTTTCCTACTAACTGAACAGAAGCACATGGTGACTCATGATTGAAACAAATCCTGTCTGTTGTATTGAGTTAATACGACACAGGAACAAGGAAGAACTGTGAGAGTAGTTAGTTTGGCATTTGAACTAGTGGTTTCCAAAAATTTGATAAAATTTAAGAGATAAGTAAAGCCAGAGACCGTGCCTGTGCTGAATCATCAACTGATCTTCCTGCATTTATTCTACTGTTTCGCTTGCTTCCTACAGACTGCTTTTGGAATTCAGTCTAATTTTTAGATATTTTCATTTCTATGCTGAAATGTGAAGCCAAAGAACCGAAGTGCAGTGAAATGAATGATGCATTTGATATAAAAGTTCCTACCAGTCAATATTATCAATGATTTATCGAGTAACATAGTGTTTATATTGCACTATGATACTCGCACCCTGAAGAAGAAAAGAGAGGAAGAAAAAAATCATTCATTGTATCATTACCAGATTTTCTTCCACTGTCAATTAAGTAGACCTTAACATTTCTGAACAATTATACCCTTAAGATATAAACAAACTCATTCAGAGTGTTTTGGTGAGAAATGCTCCGTTCTAGAGAAACTTACAGAGACACAATTGTCCACAGTGGTGCTGACAGGAAGCAGACGTCTGAAGAGTTTATCATCTCTAAGAAATACCTTACAGAAAGCTGTTACATGAAAAGGTTAATACACTGCCTGATGTTTAAGACACTGTTTTACAATAGTTTTGAGAAGGTTTGGGTCTAAAAGGTTATTTTTAATCCATTTATGTTGTAGGGTACATACAGTGTGTTCTAAGGCAAAACAGTCCCCAAAGAATAGTAAGTCAAATATACAGTAAATGAAAATGGCTGTATGTTGTAGACATCGTGACCCCTGGTTTCCATCACCACCACTGTAAAGAAATCGGTAAAAAAAAAAAAAAAAATTCTCTAAAATTAACTATTTTACATCAAACCACCCTGAATGATTGTTAAACTCTCGATGATTGAATTACGCAGTAATTTTTAAGAATCGATGGAATTCATCTGATTCATTAAGGTTTTCAGAGTTACAGTTAGCCTCCCACTCGTGAGGGTACAACATATAAACATATAAATCCATAAAATTACGCTTCTACAATACAGCATTCTACAGTACTCCAAAACATGCATACGACAGTACAAATGAACTGCCCACTTTAATCTCTGTACATCTCTGTAAAACATCCGACACCCTAATCCGCTTCACACAACGTGGTTAAGACTAACCTACACTAATGATAGCTGACTGCCAAACTGCAGTTATTACAGCTTATTAAGTCATGTATGCACTGACACTAATATACAATGAGGCAAGCATGTTATTATGAGTTATTAATGACCCATGATGTGAAATGAAAATTAACTTGTAGTTACGTGAAACGCTGCTATCCTCCGCTGTAGCGTGGCAAGAAGAAAGGACAGATCAAATCTTCGCGGGTGTTAAGCCAAAGAGACTGCGCGTGACCGGAAGTAAAAAAAATAGATGAAAAATCCTTATATAATGAATTTTAAACACCCAACCGAACGAGCCAGCTATGAGATAAATCTTTACAATATAAACATTTATTCGGAGCAAAAAAAAAATATTTGACAAACGGACAATAACGCGAAGGTACAAAACTATGTACTTTTTCAACTTCTGAAATGAACTGCATATCCCACAAAGCACTGCGAATGAGCACAACCAATCAGCGTCCCTCCACTCCAAAGGCACATAAGTACATTCAGTGTCACTGGGTCCTCTGAATTAAGAGGCGGTTCAGCAGTCGAAATACGCACATTTCTACATCCATGCTACAAGCTAACACTCAAGTATTGATGTTTTAGGCAAGTAAGGCTACATTTATACTTCAACACTGTTATCCAACAACAAAAACAACACTGTAGGTTATTACTGCCAAAGCTACTTGACTACCACGCCTGACAAAGTTTGATGGTTTGTTAGCTTGGATGTGGCAGCGATAGTTGTATTTTGAGTACTTAACTCGGAGGATAGGGATAAATGTACAGAGGACAAAATGTATCAGCAGTGAGGTTAACCACAGGATTTGACAATGTCCAATTAGAAGTGCAAAAATGTCATTGAAAACTGGGAATTTGTCAGCAAAAATGTTTTAGTATTTACAAGTAAAAATACTGTTACAAAATCCATGAGCCCCGTTCATTTCACTTGCATCCTTCAGCACAGAGGTTTCCAACCTTGGTCCCAGAAAACCCCTGCCCTGCACATCTTGGTGTTTCCCTGCTACCAGCACACCCTCTTCAAGCCATGAAGGGCTTATTAATGAGCTGATCAGCGGGTAACGTGTGCTGGGAGCAGGGGGAACACTTAAATACAGGGATGGATTACTGACTGGGCCAGGGGTCCAGTGCCCAAGGGGATTTGGGCTGCCTAGGCCTCAGGGAGCCTCAGACAGGCATGAGGCGGGTCAAAGACAGGGGATGGTCCACTGCAGATGCAAAGATTAGATGAACGAATAGCCCTTTTATCTAATGACTAATTGAACATCCATACTTAAAAAAAAAGGACTCAACACCAACATATGCAGAAATATAACTGCAGGAAAAAAAAACTAAGAATGAATCACTTTGGTTTCATTATATTTTTCTCCACCACTGGTTAAAAGTGCTAATAACTTGGTCACTTCACACAATAAAGTGGTTTAATAAAGGGCTGCGAGGTATGAGGCATAGAAAAGGATGAAAGGATCCTTTTGCAGATTTAATAAAAAGTTAAGTGATCCAAAAAACAGAGTCCAAGAACAGGCAGGGGCCAGACACAAGGTAATCCAAAACATCACAATCAAAAGAGTACAAAAGTTCAAGTCAAAAAGTAGGCAGCTAAGGATTACTAGGAGAAAACAACTGACACAGCCTCACAAAGGAAAGCTGTAGGAGAGGGATATTTGTAGGAGAGGTAATTACTGAAAGGGCAAACAGGTGTGAGGAAGGAGTGACAGCCTCAGAATTTGGGAGATGATGACCTCCGGTGTCCAAAGTTGGGAGTGCTACTGACAAAGGGCCCATATTCAACTGTTTTTTTCAACTAATATTCTTCCTTGAAGTCCACTTATGATGTGGCTTTATGACCAAAATTTTAAAAATTCATTCATCTGTTTCGCTTAGAATTAAATCTTATATCTTACTTAAAAGCTGCTAAATGCTTCAAAGAAAACTCTTAAATGACTCTGCTAGATGCTATGCTGTGAACTTCATAAACGTTTATCAATCCAGCAACTATATCTTGCTCTGAAAGGCTCAATCACGGTGCACAGAGCAGCCTGGAAAAGTTTGTCAATAAGAATGCTTTGGTAAAACTAATCCAGTTCGATTAGGGCTAAAGTGTAGGTTCACTGGTGGTTTTGGGTACAAATAAATGGCTATATTTGCACTGTAGGCATTACGACTTCTGGTTCCAATGGCCACCACTGTAAAAATGAGGAGTTAAGTTTCTTTACAATGAGCCATTTTGCATCAAATCACTCTGAATGACCTTATTATGTATATGATTTATTTCTTAACAGCTCAATTACAACTTTGGAAATATTGGGAAATCCTTATAATTAAATTGCATTTCCAAGTGAAAAAAAAATCCTTTTTATCCCATACAATTTCATTTAGACCTTCAAAGTACTTGTTATAAATCTCAAAGGCAGGGAGATTGTTTTCTGGCCACCACTTTACTACACCCCTGATACATAACACTTGTGTTGGTTTACATTTGATCTGGGAAAAGCTTAGTCACGTAGTCTGTTCACACTGGCAATCAGACAGTTTACATATCTTCACAGCGAACATCAGAAAAATTAAGACAGTAACAAGGAGAGTAACCACTGTTGCCATTGCCGTCCTATTCCATGAAGTGAAGGGCGTCGAACAGCATTCTGGAAAAGAAAACATTCATATTGCTCAGCCTCATATTTCTTCATTCATTTTTCCTTTTTCAACTTGTTTGACTGTTTGGACACATGATTTTTAATATGTCGTGTCTGACCTTGTTCTCATGATGTATGTGTGGAGATTGTACAACTATATCAAGTAACTGTTTTGTAGGAAGCAGTGTTTGCTCAAATGACTTTTTCAAACATATGTTTATGGTATTATGTCATGTAAAAGATGGATTTTTACGTGCTGTACTCATCTACTGCCCAACTGATATGAAAACGTCACCAATACTGATTCCAATTTTACTAACCTAATAATTATGTTAATTGATAACACTAGCAAAAGAAATTTTTATTTTATTTGTATTTATTATCTTTTCATTTCTGAACTAAAAAGACCACACTCACATAATTAAATGGACAAGATGTAAACAAAGTCATTCAGAGTAGTTCGACAGTAAATGCTGGACAGTAAATTTAACAAGTCAGAGTTGTGTCATAGTGGTGGTGATAGGAACCAGACGTCTCAAGAGTTAAATGCCTCTAAAAGCTGCCTCACACAAAGTTATTACACAAACTATTTACAAATAAGCTCCCTGATGCCTGACACATTGTTTAGAATAGTTTTGAGAAAAGCTTTTGCTCTAAAACGTATTTTTACAGGCAGAGAGGTACATGTGCAGGGCACTATCAGTCAAAATAGCAAAATAGAACCCATATTTTTTCCAGATTTACTCTTTAGGTTTATTGATGGTTATAGACAGTAAACAAGTATCTATCATCCTGCCATCATCACTATAAGTTTAACAAACACCCAGGTCAGTGAGTTTCTCTGCAGCCATTTCACATCAAAGCACTCAGAATGACTTTAAACTACTGATTTATGCAGGAGTTTAAAAAAAAATAAAAAATCAGTTGAATATAGTGGCTGTAATATTTCCCCGGTTTCATTAATTTAAACATGGTTTACAAGTTTGTTTTTTTGCCTTAAATTGTTCTACATTCTCAAACATGTACTGGATATCTGCACTGATCATTCTGTAAAGCCAGTTCATTTCTGAATAACTGAATAGTTGTCATGTGTATAGAGCAAGAAGGCTGGATGTACGTGTGAGCAGACTTTAATAAACAAAACAAACTAGCAAAAACACAAAGTAAGAAACTACAAGGTTTAAACAAAGAAACACAAAGAGCAAACAAAACACAAGGTATATGCACACAACCACTACATGAGACAAAATGATGAGTAGACTAGACCGCCATGGACTGAAACAAAGGGCTTAATATACCTGCAAACATTAGGGAACACCTGGGAAAGGGAGGAGGCAGGGAATACAAACAGGTGAGATTCCTAATAGCGAAGGCGAGGAAAAGGGCAAAGCACATGAACCAAAACAAAACACAAGCACATGGCTAAAAAGCACATGGCTACAACACAGGGGAATAAGACAGAGGGACAGAGGAAGCCGTGACAATAGTAGTTAAAGGAGACGATTTTCATGGATTTAATTCTCACATTCACTCTGATGGGCTTCTAACAGTTATCATGGCTTTGCATAGAGCTATTTCTCATTGTCACTCTGACAGGTCTCTAACTGTAATCATCAGTTATCACTGTTAATCACTGGTTGATTTAATGGTTAATTTAAATGCTTCTATCATCAGTTAACACTGGTTAATCTAATAATTGTCACTAATCACTGGTCAATCTAAGCCTGCAATCTGTATTCACTGGTCAGTTTAATACTTTTGTCATCAGTTATCATTGATCAATCCAAATCTGTCATCAGTTATCATTGGTTGATCTAATGTCTCTGTCTTGTTTTTACTCAATTCACACTGTTCCTTGCTGTTACTGGTTGGTGGTTTCGTCATGTAACTATTGTGTTAATATGTTACATGAAAAATTTGCTTCTTTAATTTAAATTAAGTTCTTATTAAATTCTTAATTTTTTTTTCACCTGTGAGTTCACTGCTACTCCCATAATCCCCTGAGCAGGAATCCAGTACATCACTGACGCTAGGTTTGCATCATTGGCAAATAAGTCCACCACCGAATAGATTATTAGTTTGATCATCCTTTCAAAGGAGCTCAGTAATGCTGAGATAAAGAACTGGCTTGTCACGTTGATTTATCAGTCTACTCAGGCTTCAGTAGGAACTTGTTTGCTTGATTCTGAAATAGTTAATGAACATGCTAATAAATGATGGTGTTTTTTTACAACTGTGTTTTTATTTAGTGGGTAAGTATTCTACAAGTATTCTCCTAAAATGTAAAAAGTAATATTCTGAATAGTGTATGCATTCTGAATACTGCCTTTACAAAATATAACAAGATACTTTATTTCTGTATTCTGAATATACATTCCCAGTACTTTCCGATTCCGTCACATCCCAACTCTGTTCATTGTCAATTATTTGTTCTTTGTTCATTTTGCTGTAGTTATGTTACTGTTTTTTCCAATGTTTTTGTTAGTTGAATTCCTTAAAAAGCTTAAGGCTTAAGGCTTGTATACATGTACTATAATGTGAACTACCCAAGTTGTTCTTAACTTAAAGGAGAGTGTAACATAAGTTTGGACCTGCTAGCAGCTCCTGGCCATTTATAGGGGGCAACTATGACAGTGTTTTTTTATATTCAAGTTTACCAGTTCATCATGTATTGTTTCAATAAAGACAAACAGCTGCGTTCATCGTGATTTTAGGCAAAAAATGGTGCTTAATCATTAGCATTTTCACTATATCCTAGACTCATTTCACCTGGTCACCAACCAACCTTAGTGAGGGTCTGGAGGAGGATGTAAGAGCAGTGAACGGGTGAAGCTCTGTTTCAGAACTTCTAACTTAATTTCAATGGTTATTGTCTCTGTCATTTAGCCTGAAGCTGACGGGGCTAGGCACCTTATAGTGCCCCCTGGTGTCCAGCCGGAACAGAGGATGTCTGAAGTATGTCACTACCAGAGGAGTCAAACCATCTGAGCGTGGCGGTGATATTGAAGCTGTCACATGTATACTGCAATGACAGGAAGGGCTCATCAAAGACTGCTAAAAAAGAAAGAAAAGAAGAGATTAAAGGAGAATTCATTCAAAGACATCATTCAGAGGGATTTGATGTGAAATGCTCTGTTCTCTAGTCAGAATTTTTCTCAGTGGTGTTGATAGGAACAAGAAATCCGGAGAGTTTAATGCCTCTAAAAGCTCCCACAAAAAAAGCTACTATAAGATATATTTTCAAAAACTGTAAATGATGCCTGAAGATGGCCAAAAACATAGTTTTTCAGGTTTGTCACTATTACACAATTATTAATATTGCATACAACTATCCCATAAAAACATAAAGTAATACTGTTACAGTTTTAGACAAGTAATTAGCTATTTGTAAAGAATTACTTTTTTGACTAACTACCCTAGCATGGTTGGTAAAAGCAATTAACCCTGCTGGGAAAAAAAAAAAGAAAAAAAACAGCACAGACCAGCATGAACTCCATGGTGGCCTAAGCTGGTGTGGTGCTGGTTTAGCTGGTCATCCTGCAAGCTTATTTTGGTTAACCAGCTCACCAGCATCCAAAACACAGCATATGCTGCTTTTGCAGTTAATCATCCTAAAAACTTCCACTGCTGCTGACCAGCATACCAGCATCCAGTACACAACATATGCTGGTTTTGCTGGTGAACGGCCATGTTGATCTTTATAGCACACAGCTGATTTTGAAATAAATCAGTAAACGTGGTCTGCTACCCAACCCAAGCCCAATGGGGCTCAACAAAATATCAGGTTTTGGGTAAGTTTTTCATGCATTACACTGGGCTTGTGACAGGCTTGGGTTTGCTTTACAATGCACAATTTGTTATGTAGTAGAATTGTTTTCAGTTATATAAATATGACTGTATAAATTTTGCTTATTCTTACACATTTTCTCTATTTCTCTCTCTCTCTCTCTCTCTCTCTCTCTCTCTCTCTCTCTCTCTCTCTCTCTCTCTCTCTCTCTCTA